>JAXCGZ010011489.1:35000-37500 GCA_037179515.1 Halocaridina rubra
GGAGGCATTAAATGTAACTAAACAATGGCTGCCCCACTCAGATATCCTCTGCAAATCGGAGTTGAGTGTAGAAGAAAAGCGATACGAGACGACTAATTACAAGTAGCAGATAAAGGTGATTAAGAGAATGCAAAGGAAAAATGAAGGGTAGAATTATTGGCAAAGGCATGGAGAAGAAAGGAGAATGGTGACTGAAAAAGATCGTTGATGAAGAAAATTAGGAGAGTGGGTAAAAGATCAGAGCCCTGTAAATCACCACTGACAGCAGGTAATGAGCTAGACGTTACAGCATCAACAGCCACAGATATAAAACGGTTAGAAAGAAAATTGGAAATCAGCGAACAGAAAGAAGGGGTAAAGTCGTAAGCAGGGAATTTGGCCAACACAGCCTTGAGCCACACTGTCAAAAGTCTTAGAGATATAAAGGGTGATGACAAAAGAATTCCCCATCATTCTTCAGAGAAGATGACCATACATGAGTAAGACATGACAGGAGGTCACCAGTGTATATTGCCTTGCATAAGCCTTACTGGTGTTAGGAGATAACCGAGTTAGAGTCAAGATGTTTCAAGAAGTAATAAATGAGTAAAGTTTTGAATACTTTAGCGATAACAGATGTTGGGGGACTAGGTCGGTAGTTGGAAGGAATAGAGTGGTCACTCTTCCCAGGAACAGGTTGAACTAGAGCATGCTTCTAAGATGCAAGCTAGATACTGGCTGAGAGAGAGAGGGAAAAAAACAAAAAACAAAGCACGGGAACAAGTTCATCTGCAAACTCCTTAAGGAACCTTGCAGAGTTACTATTGGACCTTAATATCTTGCTTGTCTTTAGAGAGTGAAGAACATTATGGACTTCGTGTGAAGAAAAAATAAAGGAGGGCATAGGGTTAGAGAGGGGTAAAGTATTAGGAACAGGTGCACTGGTATTGCTTGCAGAAGAGTTGGCAGAAAAATGAGAGCCAAAGAGAGTGGTTTGTCAGTGGGAGAGCAAACTATAGAACCATCAGAGCGAATGAGAGCAGGAAAGATTGAGTTACAAAAGATTTGGGAGAAGTTTTTGGCTAAGGACCAGAAACATTTATTAATGGGAAAGGAGTTAAGGTCATCAACATGCCTTCTTAAAAAGGAAGCTTTAAACCTTCGAATCTGAGCAGTGCAATGATTCCTAGCTGTAATAAAAGCAAAGTGAGTTAAATCAGGAGAGGCTAGGTACAACTGGTGTGCCCTCTCCCTGGACTGAATAGCCATTGAGCAAGCACAGGCAAACCAAGGAGTAGGGGGAGAAAAAGTTTTCATAGAGGAGGGGATGAATGCCTCCATTTCCGAGGTTATGATCTCGGCAACTTTTAGGGCTACCTGATCAGGGTTGCAGGTCCAACAGCAGTAGTCATCCCATGGGAAGTCAGAGAGAAAGTTACACAAATCATTGAATTGGGTACACTCAAAGTGCCGAAGGCAGAGCCGAGTAGGAGGAATTGATGAAGGGGGAGCAAAAATGGAAGAAATTGAGATCTAAGAGTGGTCAGATTTACCTAGGAAAGCACAGAATATGAGTAATTTGAATGATTAGATGTAAGATATAGGTCCAGAATGTTAGCTGCACATTTATGGTGATCGGGAACACGAGTAGGATGCTTGATAATCTGCTCCATATCGTCAGTAATAGAGAAAGCAACAGCCTTACGGCTTCCCAGATCAGTATGAGAAGAAGGAAGGTACTCATTGTGGTGTACATTGAAGTCCCCGATATAGAGAATTTCAGCATGTAGATGAGAAGATAGCAAGAACTCATGGCAGAAGGACAGATATTCAAAGATTGATACAAAGTCAGCAGAATTAGGAGAGCAGTAGCAGAAGCAAAAATATACAGTGGTAGTGGAGAGATATGTCTTCAGCCAGAGAACATCAAAGACAGGAGATTCAGGGTCCATGAGCCTTGCAATAGGAGTGTTAATTTGGCAGTAGACATAGATTTCACCTTTGGAATGGAAGGAAGAATACAGGTTATTGTAAGATTTGAAATGGGTCAGGGGAAGCATAGCTTGACAGCTGGGTTTCAGAGAGAAGGATGAGGGTAGGGAGGAATGTACCAATAAGGTGTTCCATAGACGAAAGCTTGGAGTTCAGACCACGAAGGTTAGAAAAGTGCAGAGTGAAAGAAGCAGATCTATCAGGAGGTGCAAGGTTAAGGGCAGAATCATTACTACCTCCAAGCGTGTCTATACTCATGCCAATAGTGGAATCAACAAGAACCTCGGAGATTCTTAGCACCCCTCTATGCTGGGTACTAGGGGCCATAAGTTGTGGACTTCCCATACTAATGGCAAGAATGAGGAAAGAGAGAGCAAAAAGAAACAAAGATGGGGAGTGTTGTGACTTGTCAAATGTAATGGAATAGAAGAGATGGGTAACGAATACGCCAAAATATTCGGTGTAGATGTAGGCATAAGAAAAGAACCGTGCCTGAAGTATAACTTAGCCTGGAGCTGTCTAGGCCATT
>JAXCGZ010011489.1:42500-52500 GCA_037179515.1 Halocaridina rubra
ATTATTATTATTATTATTATAAGTATGATTATCATTATTAGCATTATCATAATTACTATTATTATAAATAATCAATCAATCTCCTTTATTTTATATAAACATGCATAAAAAACAGAGTTGAAGTCCTGTACGTCGACTAGTTATCACGTACATTGAATGGGTCTCAGCATATGCGCCATAACAGTTTCACAAGAAAAAATGCCACAGTCCCGATAACATACTTTTAGAAATAAGACCCAGAAAGGACATGCGCACTTCCTTCCATAAGTAGCAGAGTGGATCACCATCAACAGCTCTTATATTTCAAACAAAGGGCCCTGGCTGGCTGCCCTCTTCTAGGCTTATGTTATGTCCCCAGGAAACCCGCACCTCTAAAGTCATAACATGAAATTTCCAAATATCTACATTATAGTCACTTTGAAATACTCGCCTTACTGCGTCAGCAAAGAATTGCCTGTTGCGTTACTACAGTTGAAGGTCTTTTGAATTTAAATAGGACTGACCAGGTCTGTTTAATGATAAGACTTCCTTCAGTGGCGGTTCTTTTTCTATGCCTAGATATATTCCGAATATTCTTTCATATTCGTTACACTTCTTTTACTATCCCATTACATTTGACAAGTCACAGCACTCACCATTTCCGTTTTTCTTTGCTTTATGTTTTATTCGTGTCCAGGCCCGACGATTGCAATTTCTCTTCCCCGCCCTAGTGTCACACTCATAAAATACAGAAGAAGAAAAAAATCATTATATAGGAATGGTAAATTCAGCTTTATGATGTTGATAACTGAATAATGAAGTCTTATAATGCTTAACTGAAAGTGGCATTTAAGAAGTTGCTGACATATGTCAGTAACGATATTATTACTTGTGTATGTAAGAACTCCAATAACTAGTCTAAAAACATTATTGAAAGCTTGCTCATTTGTTTTAAAAATTGCCCTTCTGAAGGCATGTACTGTATATAGTTCCAAAGGCACAGACCCTATACACTGTCATACAATACTGTTTGAATAAGAGTAAAAGGATCTCAGTGTTCCGATGTGTGAATTGTCTCAGGACAAAAATGCACTTTCCTGTATTTTGTCTGAAACGTAAATGGACTTATGTTTGTTTGTTCCGGTTTTACGTCACGGACTCCCTTTTCTACTTATATATATATATATATATATATATATATATATATATATATATATATATATATATATATATATATATATATAATATGGTAAAATTGCATTATAGGACCACCTCTATTTTCCAATAGAAATAAATTTTTTTGGTAGTTTTTTATGTTTTGAACTAACCTAACCTAACCCACTTATTTCATTAACTCAGTGCGCGATTTGAAACTAAGTAACGGGCGGCTACAGCAACTCTTCACTTACCATAAAGCCAGTGATTTTTAACTAACAGTTAATTTTTCCCAGTGATTTTTAACTAACGGTTAATTTTTCGAGTGGACTAATTTCCGGAGCAAATGAAGGTCAGATTCGCTTAAAACACATAAAAAACTAGCAGAAAACCTTTATTTCAACTGGAAAACAGAGGTGGTACAATAATACCATATATATATATATATATATATATATATATATATATATATATATATATATATATATATATATATATATATATATATACAGTCAGCGCCAAAATATAAGGCACAGGTGAGTACACTATGTTGATCAGTTAAGTGAACGAAGGATACAAAAGAAACACAATTGCTACTCCTATGCTTTACCTTTCATTCCTTTGAACATCTCCTCTTAGTACTTTGTAAGGCTTCCCTTTCATTGTATACATTCCTGAAGTCACTTAGGAACACTGTTTGCTAGTGACTGTAACAAGTCAAGTAGCAGGTTTTGCCCACAAGTGACACACAGCCGTTCCAAGCTTAGCAACAGTTGAGGTGTCAATTTTGCTTAATTTTCGTTTCATATATGACCAAAAATTTTCCATAGGCTTCAGATCAGGACTACTGCTAGGGGCCAGTCTTCAAAAAATGGAACCTCACAATCATGCAGCCATCTCTTTACATCATGAGCAGTGTGGCAGGATGCTCCGTCCTGCATGAAGAAATCTGCAGTGCATTTTTTAAATGAACTTGGCAGAAAGTCACATAGAAGTTCCAGTAGTTGTATTTGTTCATCCAGACACCTGTAGGGAGCAACCACCAAATTTCCTACTCCATGGTAGGAGAAACACACCCACACCATGATAGCTGGAGGATGTTTTAAAGAGGGGACAACGTACTGTGGCAACAAGGCATCACTGCCCAGGCGGCGGTACACATTCCCTCTCCCACTACCTGTTTCCCTTGATATTTCCTGCATGGTGTGGCCCATGTTGAAGAAAGCAATGAATGCTCTGACATCTTCTTCGGTAGTCTGCCTCCTTGACATCGCATGTTAGGAATAAAACACAAAGTCTACAACAAAACGGAGGAATAAACAACACACTCTGCGGGAAGTGTGGCACATTTAAACATGAATAAATAGCTGACAGTTAATTGGCAACACTTAATTCATGGCGGTTTAGTCACCTGAGTGTCCTGCCTGATGTACGATGACACTTAACACCACGATAACTCACAACGGGAGTAGTTACAGAGACACAATGGGTTATTGTAGCAATCAGGAAAGCTGACGCTCCAGCGCCTTATATTTTGGTGCTGACTGGATATGTGTATGTATATGTATGTGTATGTGTATATATATATATATATATATATATATATATATATATATATATATATATATATATATATATTATATATATATATATATATATATATATATATATTTAATTACCATTATCAAGAATCTTTTGTTAATACAATTTAGTCAAGTATAGATTTTAATTCCTTTTGTGGCCAGTTTGTGGGGATTACCAACTAACCCCTGTGGGCATTTAAGATTGATATCTCTTAATCCCATGTAAATGTACCCTTGGCGGGTTTTTATCTCCTTTTCAATTGTTCTTTTTTTTTGCTAGTTGTATCTCTTGTCAATGTACTTTGAGAAGGTGGCCAATTAAGGCCATGAAATTAATAAGTACTTCATATATATATATATATATATATATATATATATATATATATATATATATATATATATATATATATATATATATATATATATATATATATATATATATATATATATATATATAGAGAGAGAGAGAGAGAGAGAGAGAGAGAGAGAGAGAGATTTGTTGTTTTATTTAATGGGCTTTCCCTACCATTTTAGGCTATATGTTAACAGTTTAGTGTTATTAATATATATATATATATATATATATATATATATATATATATATATATATATATATATATATATATAACAATGAATTTCAGCTACAGCCACTTAAAGACTGCATTAGAAAACATATTCATTCCAGCAACGTAAAAAGAACAAATATTTCACTGATGCTGAAAAGATGCTTCTTTCTACACCGCCATAAATTGAAAATCTTAAACTAAGCAATCCTGCAAAAAGAATTCTTTCCAATACCTAGTATTGTCTTCATCCCTTACAAATTACATTAAAAAATAAGACACAACAGCAAATATTAATAATACTAATACGAAAGAAATAAGATTTAGCATACATAAGTCGAAATGCAGCTTCATCTACTTAAATACGATACTTACGAGCAATAGCATGAATCAGTCTAATATCAAAGTAAGTAGTAGTAGTAGTAGTAAAAATTTATTACAGTTAACCCTCCTTACTCTTAGAGATAACATATCGGCCAATCAATGCATGCATACAGCTGTTGATACGTAAGACTTGATACCAATAATATGAGTTCGTGTGGAATGATGAATTGCGCCGCCAAGAGCACACTGAGGCTAAACTCGAGTTTGGTAAATGATGAAGACGAGAACATGATGAATACAAAAACAGGTACTAGCAGGGTGTGCGGATGCTCGCATTAAGGTCAGCAGTATGAAATAGTCTTGAGTTTGTATTGACTCTCGTGTTTTAAGCAGTGTCCGATCGTTGTGATGACGGGTACTGGACAAGGACAGGAGCTGATATTTACCACGTGGTCCAATTTTACCCTTTTCTAAATTATCCATTTCCTCCTCTCCATTGTCCATAAATAGTAGTAGGTTGGCTCATGGCACCAGCCGCCCGTTGTGATACTACAGCTGAAGGTTTTTTTGAACTTAAATAGGCCTGTCCAGGACAGTTCGATGTTAAGTCTTCCTTCAGTTACGGTTCTTTTTCTATGCCTACAGCTACACTGAATATTCTTGGATATTCATCACACATCTTTTATTATCCCTTCACATCTGACAAGTCATTACACTCTCCATCTCCGTTTCTCTTTACTCTATGCATTCTTCGTGCCAAGGCCCGATGAGGGCTGCTTTATTTTATTATTTTTTGGCCCGTCCTGGTGTCACAATCATAAATATATATATATATATATATATATATATATATATATATATATATATATATATATATATATATATATATATATATATATATATATATATATATACATATATATATATATATATATATATATATATATATATATATACTTACGAATAAATTATTAAAGGGGTTACAAATACAGACATTCATAGCTTTCAATATCGTCATTGTCATCATGGTCATTATCATAATAATAATAATAATAATAATAATAATAATAATAATAATAATAATAAAAATAATAATATAAATAATAATAATATCATTTATTAATGTCATTAAAATCATTATTTTAATTACTGTCTCATTCCTCCCTGTCTCTTCATCTCCAGTAATTACCGCAATTCCCGTTCTCTACTTCCTCAGATTTCTCAAACACCTCCTACCCCCTCCCCCTCCCACCCTCTTAATAATCCCCCCTTCATCTCCTCACTTCCTTCCCCATCCCCCCCGCCTAAGGATATTGGATCTAAACCAATCACATTCATTGATTATTTAGTGCTGGCCTTAGACTAGACCAAAGCTAAAACCTCCATTTAATCTCGGTTATCTAACGGAAGGTTATATGTGCTGCTCTCTCGGATGATATGAAATATGAACACTTTTTTGATCTGAATTTAGATATTTCGAGATAGAAGTGTATTTTGGGACAAATGCGTTTTCGAAAGAAAAAGAATTTTATGCTTACAGAATTTCAGGAACGAATAATGCAGTGGAACTGAAGCGTTTCTGGAACAAATTGCCTATAAGATTATATAATTAAAAATAAAAAGATGCATAGGGATTACAGAGTACACAAAAAATTATGGGATTACAGAGTACAAAAAATATGGGATTACAAAGTTTTATGAAATAAATAAAAAAAAAGTTGAGGTTTTATAAGACTCAGAAACGAGAATTTAGTTTAGAGGCTATGAGTTGTCAGGAATGAAGAGGCTTTTTGAAAACTGATCATAAAATGAGTGGTTTTGGGACGAAAGAGTTTTCAAGAAATGCGATTTTATTTTGGATTAAATATGAGTCAGGAATACAGAGTTATTTGAAATTCAACAGCCTTCAAACTTAGGAATTTCCGGGGAAAAAAAGCATAATTATAGGACTCTCTGAAAAAAATAAGTTTAAGGATTAATGATCTTTCAGGGAAAGAGTGGTTCGGAAAAAAAAAAAAACGTGGATTAGGAGTAAAGACTTGCCAAGAATAGAGACTTTGGGATTAAATTTGTCACAGAAACAGGACTATTTTTTTTAAGAGAATGTGGATTAAAATTAGGCTATAAATAAATATAGCCTTAAAGTTTACAGAAATAGAGACTTTTGGACATATGTGGCGTTAAAATATTGAGGTTTAATGATTAAAAATTTGTCTAGAATAAAATAAACAATTAGTAACAGTAGTACTAGTAACAATAGAACTAACGCGTTTACATAAGAATGTGGTGTTGGGATTATGTACGAGTCAGGAACCTTAAAACTTAAGAACTTTCAGGAGATTGAGTTAATAGTGAGTTAATATTAGGAGATGTTATGAGAAAAGAGTAACATGAAATAGAAATTAATATGAAAGAACTCCCAGGAATTAAGAGTAACATGAAATAAAAATTAATATGAAAGAACTCCCAGAAATTAAGAGTAACATGAAATAAAAATTAATATGAAAGAACTCCCAGGAATTAAGAGTAACATGAAATAAAAATTAATATGAAAGAACTCCCAGGAATTAAGAGTAACATGAAATAAAAATTAATATGAAAGAACTCCCAGGAATTGAGTGACATTACAATTAAAGAGTTCTTAAAAGATAGTAGCTTAGGATTAATAAGTAGTCTTGAATAGAGAGGTTTTAGCATTTAGGGGATTTCCAGGAAATAATAGATCTCATTACCAAAGAGCTAAAAAAAAAAAAATAAATAAAGTCCTTCGTAAGAAGGCAACCGTCCTAGCCCTTAGTAGAAAAGGGAGTTCGTGACGTAAAACCGAATCCAAATAAATAAATAAAGTTCAGGATTATTGTCACCAGGGAGTAAGAGGATTAAGGATTAAAGTCTCCAGAAAATGAGAGGATCTTAGTACTACAGAGGAGCTTCAAAAATAATTGCAGTTTAGGATTAAAGAGTTTTCAGAAATCCAGTGATTTCAAATCTCAAGTTTTCAAGACCATATAGCTCAAAATTATTATTATTATTATTATTATTATTATTATTATTTTATGAAGGAACCTTGGTACTAAAGAGTTAAGTGGTTTTGGATTAGAAAACCTTAATGAATATTTTTTTTTATAAGAACATTTTTGGGAACATTTCTCGAGCCTATAATGTGTAATTTCTTACCTAGTCTTTGGGATATGTTCAGACATAAGAACATAAGAACATAAGAATAGAGGACACTGCAACATGCCTACTGGCACACACGAGGCAGCTCCATTTTTGAATTGTATTTTCAGCATGTCTAACCTATTCTATTCTACTTATTTATTCTGTTTTTCTTTTTATGATTTTTCTAATAAGCACTAACCTATTCATACCCACCCTACCTCTGTCATATGTCTATCTAATCTACATTTGAAGGTGTCTAAGGTATTGGCATTTACTATCATACTAGGAAGCTTGTTCCATGCATCAGCTACTCTATTACCAAACCAATTTTTACCAATTTCCCTTCTGAACCTAAATTTATCAAGCTTAAATCCATTATTACGAGTTCTGGTTTGATCATGAATTTTTAAAACTTTATTAATATCTCCCTTGTTAATCCCTTTAAACCATTTATACACTTCAATCATATCCCCCCTAACTCTTCGCCTCTCTAGAGAATGTAGATTAAGTTTTTTTAATCTGTCCTCATATGGTAGATTTCTGATATTGTGTATCATCTTGGTCATTCTTCGTTGCACTCTCTCCAAGGATTCAATTTCCATTCTATAATAGGGTGACCAGAATTGCACAGCATAATCTAAATGGGGCCTAACTAATGCAAGATAGAGCTGCAAAATAACTTTTTCCGTCCTATTGCTGACGCTTCTTGAGATAAATCCTAAAATTCTGTTTGCTTTATTTCTGACTGCTGTGCATTGCTCTCTTGGCTTAAGACTACTACTCACAAGAACTCCCAAATCCCTTTCACACTGAGAACTCATGATTTCATGGTTATTTAGCTTATAACTAGTATTGTCTTTTATAGTACCCATTTTAACTACTTTACATTTTTCAACATTAAATTCCATTTGCCATTTGTCCGACCATTCAGATAATCTATTTAGATCTTCCTGTAAAGCATGAATGTCTTCTTTTCCATTTATAGTTCTACCTATTTTAGTGTCGTCTGCGAATTTACTTAGGTTACTACTGATATCCGAATCCAGATCATTTAGATATACGATGAATAATAGAGGACCCAGTACCGAGCCTTGTGGTACCCCGCTTGTAACCGAGCCCCACTCTGATTTCTCTCCATTTATGCAAACCCTCTGTTTTCTGTCTTTTAACCATTGTTTGATCCATCTGAGCACAGCTCCTCCTATACCATGAGCTTCCAGCTTTTTAACTAATCTTTTGTGAGGAACTCTATCAAAAGCTTTGCTAAAATCTAGATATATTGTATCATATTCTTTGCCACAATCTACTGCCTCGTAAACTTCTGAAATAACAGTAAAGTATATCCCCACAACAATCGAACTGTTTTCAACATTACATCATTTTTACTTACATAGAGGTGCTAATCAACATTTTGTTCTTCATCTAATTTATCTTTACAACGACTGAGGTTCGTTTAATGATACTCATAGTCATTTGACTGTTATTAAAATTACAGTGATAATTATTACTAACGATGCCTTTTTTTATAATATCAATTACCTAAAGACGAAATTAACGCTATTTCATAACAATAAGTGCTTGATTATTCCTGAAATTAAAAGTTGGATGCTAATAATAATAATAATAATAATAATAATAATAATAATAATAATAATAGTAATGGATTCGGTTTTACGTTACGAACTCCCTTTTCTACTAAGGGCTAGGTCGGTTGCCTTCTTACGAAGGACTTGTTTTGGCAGATGTAATCGTTACCCTGAGTGTATTCTCTTACTAACCTCAGTCCGTGACGAGGCGCGAACCCTCGACCTGCCGCCTCAGAGTCGCAGACGTTACCATTTTGCCACGGAGACTACTTATAATAATAATAATAATAATAATAATAATAATAATAATAATAATAATAATAATGATATGATATGAGCATAAAAACAATTTAGCCTAATAAACTACATAAGCCAACGACGTAATTAGTGTTCTACAACAAAACTAATTTCGGTCGTTAATCCGATTCCTTTTTTTTTTTTTTTTAAATGTACACATGAGAAGTACAAGAAGGGTATTTAATGTTGCTGATTTCCTTAAATTAAAAGGTTTAACAGTTGTTACTCCCTCAGCCTTTCCTTTCCGTGACAGACGATCATATTTCTAGTTGTATACCATGCATACTCCTGACATGCTAATCTATATCTGTACAAGGAAGCATGTGTGACCCACATACACATACATACATACATATACACGTAAAATATACATGTATATAGACGTAATATATATATATATATATATATATATATATATATATATATATATATATATATATATATATATATGCATATAGATAGACAGATAGGTTGATACACACACACATATTATATATATATATATATATATATATATATATATATATATATATATATATATATATATATATATATATATATATAATAGATAGATAGATAGATAGATAGATAGATAGATAGATAGATAGATTCCAGCATCTTGATACATCAAAATCTGACCCAGTTTTTTTTAAGGCTGAAGTTAATCCAAGAACTGTCAGCCACTAACCAATAACACTGTCCTAAGAGTAGCCAATATTCCAAGTGAATAGCTGACACTTGAAAAGCAGTCTTGACAAATGTCTGCCTTACAAAAAGGGAAAATAAGTCAGGTGTGGGCGATAAAATTGTTGGTTTGTTTATTTGCAACTGGGTGACTCAGAAGCAATAGTTGGCAAGACACTTAGTCGACGAAAATGACGTCATCAGAACAGGCGTTAGGCAAGGCGGAAGGAGCCGATCGAAACTGTGAACGGCAAAATACTCGTAATCGGAGAGAGCGCTCCAAGTAGTCACCGTGGCTCAAGTGGTAGCGTCCGCGACTCTGAGGCGTCAGGTCGAGGGTTCGCACCCCGTCACGGTCTGAGGTTAGCAAGGGCATGCACTCAGGGTAACGATTACATCTGCCAAAACAAGTCCTTCGCTTGAAGGCAACCGTCCTAGCCCTTGATAGAAAAGGGAGTCCGTGACGTAGAACCGGAACCGGAGAGAGGGCTCCAACGCTCTGCCATACAAGGAGTGGTCACACGGAAAGGGCAAAATCTCCTTTGGACACGAAGGATAACATCTCATATTTCGAATGTGTTTCTTGTATAAAGAAATATATGAATAACATAATACAAATTAACAAAAAAATAATAAAATAATAAAATAATAATACAACAACAATACA
>JAXCGZ010011489.1:57500-120219 GCA_037179515.1 Halocaridina rubra
AACTTGTCTTGGGGGAAGAACCTAATCCAAATTCTAAATCTGCTTCTAAAAAATTGGGGGATCTGTTTTTCTTATGTCATTACTCTTCCTCTTTACAGTTATTTAAAATCTATAAATGTTTAATCCGTCCCTGCTTAGAATGCTGCACGCACATCTGGGTTGTTTCTTCTTATACTTATCTCCTTGATAGGTATAAATGTAAAAAAAAACTTAGGGTCATTTATAGACAGGAATATGTGATATGCATATACTGTATGTATGTAAAAAGTGGTCAGCCGAGGCAGAGTGATAGCTTTGAGGACTTTGATTTGTCAGGTCGTGGGTTCGAGTCCGCCACAGTCTGAGGTTAGAAAGGCATTCACTCAGGGTAACAGTTGCACATTCCAATACTAAAGTCCTTCGCAATAAGGCACCGTACTAAGCGTTAATAGAAAAGAGAGTCCGTGACGTAAAACCAGTCACATCACATGTACGAGTATGTAAAAACTCTTAGGGTCATTTGCAGACAGGAATAAGAGCATATGAATATTCATATTTGACTCAATATTATGTAAGGATCACATGCCAGCAGCTGGATTTCAACCCAATATTTTAAAGAACTAATTCCATCCTCCCCGGTTTTGTTCCGGTTTTACGTCACGGACTCCCTTTTCGACCAAGGGCTAGGACGGTTGCCTTCTTGCGAAGGACTTGTTTTGGCAGGTGTAATCGTTTTCATATATGAACGACTGTGCACAACGACTTTTATGAACGTGGAATTGGTGAGGACCAAGTACAAGATTCTCAAATACATTTGGATTTTTTTTTTTTTTGCCTGAGAATTGGGGCACGGGTATGCCCTCCGGTAAGTTGAAGCTTGCAAAAAAAGCCTACAGCGTTTTATGCACATCTAAATAGGCATCTCATTATATACGCTTTCAGAACAGGCAAAATTATCGGTTGTAGGAAAAAATGCCGATGGACATAATGTCGACGGATACGACTTTTATTTAGTTATTTATTCTTCTTACTTTTTTATTCATTCATAATAATACAGGTTAAAATGATAGTTCCGAACTTAACCTAACCTAACCTGAAATTATATCCGTCGACATTATGTCCATCGGTATTCTGTCTGCACACCAAGTTATGTACCGCACAAGAGACGCCACTACACTCTCCTTTTTTTTTTTTTTTTTTTTTTTGGATGTTCACCCTTGAGGGTGAGCGGACCTTCCACTTGTGGCCCGCAGGTGGGGTGAGATTTTCTTCGGAGTGTACGTGGTATTCGCTCTTGCTGGCGAATGGGCTTTCCTGTTGGTGAGGAGGTGGGGTGAATTCTTGTTATTGGTGATGATCGGACTTTCCTAATTGGCCCGCAGGTGAGATTGTGCCAAACTGTAAAGATAACGGAGAGCATAAATATTCAGTTGTGAATTATTAGTTTACATCAAACAACATAAATGAATTCCTGTTTTGGGGGAGAGAGAAAGAGTTATTTCATGGCTATCTTGGTGGAGGGTATTGTCTGATAATATTTGATAGACTGTTCATGTGGTTATTTGTTGCTAGTCTGATGATGGAGCTAGCAACCTGAAGGGCATTTGGGTCTTCGCTAGATGTTGCGGGGGCACCAGTTTTCCGTCGAATCTCTGAAAAAGAATCACATTCCAGGATGTAGTGTAGCAGTGGATGTGGTGAGGCTACCTGGCAAAAGGTGCATTCCTTGATGATATTCTCTACTATTTGCCAGGTGCACTTGTACCCGAGTCTCAGACGGTACACATTGACCTCAGTGCTTCGTCGAAGGCTCTTCGGCAGGGTGATACGCCGAAGATCAGTGGTGGCTTTGTACCACCGGGTGGAGGGGGAGCCAATGTCTGTGCACAGGTTGTGTTTAGTTATTAAGGTGTTAAGGAGTGACTTGGTGGCTTTATTTTTAATCTGTTGCATCCCAGGAGACAGAGATATCTGGATTTCTGCTCTGAGAGTGGCTTGTTTGGCGGCTTGATCGGCTTCCTCATTTCCCTTGATGCCGACGTGGCTGGGAATCCAGGCAAGAGTGATGGCTTTTCCAAGGCTGGTTATCCTGTGGTAGTGGCTGAGGATGGTCGTGATGATGCGAATATTGTCTCTGAGGAGTGGCTTCTTGATGGCCTGTAAGGCGCCTTTAGAATCAGAGAGAATAAGGGCATGGTCAGCTTCTTGCTGGATGAAGCAGTCAAGGGCGTTGGCTATGGCCACAAGCTCAGTCTGGAGCGATGAGCAGGAGTTTGACAGTCTCCAGGATAGGACGTGGTTTCCAGTGATGAAGGCGGCGGCTGAGGCTCCAGTATCTTGGTTTACTGAACCGTCAGTGTAGTAGACTTGAGAGTTTGGCCTGCTCCAGCTCTGTATTTTGTCCTTATATATGTTTTTAAGGACAAGCGGATTTACCAAGCTTTTGGGGTTGTCAGGGAGCTCGATCTTTATATCGAGTGGTTGGTCATTCCATGGGGGTGGGCATCTGTATTCAGGGAGCGGTGTGTCTTGTATCTTGGCTAGGATGCTCTCCCTGACTGGCAGTGCTTGCAGGCTAGCGCAGACCTTGGCTGCCCAGGTTCTATAATGGTGGTTGGGCTGGCGATTGAGGGCTAGATGGAGATTTGTGCCAGCTAGGCATTTATGTTGGGCAGTGGTGGTTTTGGCCACAAGGAGGGTCAGTCTTTGCTGAGCTCTGAGTTTGAGTGGAATGAGTCCCGATTCCATCTGGAGGTTTTCTCTCTTGGTCCACATGGGGGCTCCTAGCATGGTACGTGTGGCGTTGTTTTGAATTACTTCTATTTTGTCCCACTGTCGGTCTTTTAGTAGCCAGAGTGTGGGACAAGCATAGTCAATGAGGCTGCGTATGGCTTGTACATAGAAGGTTCTGAGGACATTAAATGATGCACCATCGTAGAGGCCCGACATCCGACGAAGGATCGCTTGTCGCTGGCTGCACCTGTCGCGCAAGTATTGAATTTCTGGTCCAAAGGTTAGTCCTTGGTCGATGATTACACCCAGGTATTGGTGTTTGGTAACCCAGTCCACAGGTTCATTACCTATGACCAGATTAGTGTCTGGTCTCCACTGGTGGATGGGAAGGGCCTTGGTTTTGCGGGCATTGATTCTTACTCCAAGGGAGATGGAGGCTTGGTGAATCTTGGTGAGGCAGCGCTGTGTCTTGTTAGAGTTTCTGTGTCCTATTGTGACAAGGGCAAAGTCGTCCGCATAGTTGAAGAGTTTGGCTCCATGCGGTAGTGCGATGTGCATGAGTTTTTCCATGAGACAATTAAATAGGAAGGGGCTAAGGATTCCACCTTGGGGGGTCCCATTTTCGTGGTTTTTGTAGGTGGAGTAGTGCCCATCTACTTTGACTCGTGCACTACGATTTTGTAGACTCTGCTTGATCCACGAGAGAAGGTTACCTTTGATCTGCTTGGATACGAGAGCAGAGAGTATTGCCGGCACATTGGCTAGTTCAAAGGCCTTCTCTAGGTCTAGAAAAACGATGTAACCACGGCTGTTGTTGAGAAATGATAGCATGGAGGCTATGCATTCTGAGGTGCCTAAGCCAGGCTGGTAGGCAAACATGTTTTCTGGGAAGGGTGGGCATTTCCAGCGGACTCTGTTAAGTACCATCTTTTCTGCCGTCTTGCTCAGGCAGCTTAGGAGGGAGATGGGGCGAGGGTTGTCAGGGTCCTGTGGTTTTGGGATGGGCTGAATGTCTGCTCTGTTCCATGAGGCTGGTCTGATTCTTCGTGTGTATGTCAAATTGATCAGAGAGAGTAGAGCAAGCTCCCCTTGGGGCCCCAGTTTTTGGATCATTGTGTATGTTATTCTGTCGGCACCTGGGGCTGTGTTCTTAGAGCTTTTGCTTACTCTTAGTAGCTCAGTCAGGGAGAATGGAGCATCTGTTTCATCTTCAGTGTTGATGGCCTCTTCTATTTCTTCCCATCTTGCAGTGGTGAGGTCCTGGAGTGTTGCTCTGGTGGTGATGGGGAGCTATACTCTCCTTCTAGTAACCAAATGTTGTAAGCCACCTTTTGAAGTTAAAATATGGACCATTTTGGAGTATATAGCAAGGTGCTGTAACTCATTCGCTAATCCGGGATGAAAGAGGATTCGGTTTTACGTCACGAACTCCCTTTTCTACTAAGGGCTAGGACGGTTGCCTTCTTACGAAGGACTTGTTTTGGCAGATGTAATCGTTACCCTGAGTGTATGCACTTACTAACCTCAGTCCGTGACGGGGTTCGAACCCTCGACCTGCAGCCTCAGTGTAGCAGACAATACCATTTTGCCACGGAGACTACTAAGCCGGGATGAAAGAAGGATACATTATCTTTTACTTTTATATAATATGGGAATTTGTTCTCTTTGACTCACGCTTCTCTTGAGTGCTTAAGTGCAAAAGTGGTTGAGAGGTGTCGAGGATAATATCATTGAAATTTCGGTTGGTAATTTAGTTACAGGACTCTCTCTCTCTCTCTCTCTCTCTCCCCTTTAATAAAATTCGCCTTAATGCACTGCATATTCAGTGTTTACATATGCATCTCTAAATGTGTATAATCACTTGTATTTTGGTTGCAATTTTAACGTAATAGGTTGGCCCACGGCACCAATCGCCCGTTGTGATACTACAGTTGAAGGGTCTTGTGGATATGAATAAGACTGTCCAGGACAGTTCGATGTTAAGTCTTCCTTCACAGTTACGGCTCTCTTTCTATGCTTAGATCAACACCGAATATTCTTGGATATTCATTACACAAGTCTTATTATCCATTCACATTTGGCAAGTCACAATACTCCCCATCTCTGTTTCTCTTTATGTTTTCTTCGTGTCCAGGCTTGATGAGGGTAGATTTTTTTTTTTTTTTTTGGCCTGTCCTGGTGTCACAATCATAAAATAAACTTTTTGCAGCAAGTGGGTTGGTGGGTAGAGAGAGAGAGAGAGAGAGAGAGAGAGAGAGAGAGAGAGAGAGAGGAGAGAGAGAGAGAGAGAGAGAGAGAGAGAGATGAATTTGTATAATTTTTTATTCTTACCCGGTCTTTCTCCCCTTACCAAATGACGTCATTTGGCAGGCAAGGTGAGTGATATATAAGCACTCAGTGACACGTTTTTGGCACCGTCATGGAAGGCGTGAGATCATTAGCACGGTCATCGTACATTAATAATAATAATAATAATAATAATAATAATAATAATAATAATAATAATAATAATAATAATAATAATAATAATATTGATAAAAATAATAATAATGGTAATACTACTACTCCTACTAAAAGTAATAATAATAATAACAATAATAATAATAATAATAATAATAATAATAATAATAATACTAATAATAATAATAATGTTGTCTCCGTGGCTAAATGGTAGCGTCCGCGACTCTGTGTCGGCAGGTCGAGAGTTCGCGCCCCGTCACGGATTGAGTTTAGTAAGGGCATACACTCAGGGTAACGATTACACATGCCAAAACAAGTCCTTCGCAAGAAGGCATCCGTCCTAGCCCTTAGTAGAAAAGGGAGTTCGAGACGTAAAACCGAATCAATCAATAATAATAAAAATAATAATAATAATAATTTTACTATTATTATTATTATTATTATTATTATTATTATTATTACTAGTAGCAGTATTACCATTATTATTATTTTTATCAATATTATTATTATTATTATTATTATTATTATTATTATTATGATTATTATTAATATTATAATTACAATTATTATTATTATTATTATTATTATTATTAAAAGATTCTTCAAATAAACTATCTCCCTTGTCGGGACTCGAACCTGGGATCTGTAGGATGTCTGTTCTACAGGTTTAAGGTTCGCATCCCGAGAAATTATCATAATTATTATTATTATAATTATTATTATTATTGGCGCTCACTGATTCTGGGGTGAAGTTTATATGATAATGCGAACGGAGGCAAAATCATGTCGGCACTTTTTATATAATTCCAAGCTTAAGCTCATAAAGGAAATGCCTTCTTGGATAGCACCTACGAGATGACTTCAATGCTTAAGAGATAAGATGTTTTTCTATATCATCGATTATTTTACTTGCCTTTAGAGGTAAACTGCTTCTTGTATGCCATTTCTATGGCATACCTCATCCTTTTTTTATGGATTACCCACTTCTCCTCCTTCATTTACATTATTCGGTATCTCAAAAATTATATATATATATATATATATATATATATATATATATATATATATATATATATATATACATATATATATATATATATATATATATATATATATATATATATATATATATATATATATATATATATATATATATATATATATATATATATATATGAATGAATGAGAGCAATGACTTGCATCCAATGAAAAGCGCAATCCAGAGTCACACAGAGAGAATTAAAGTTGAAATCAGATTCACTTTTTTTTTTCTATCCGTGTTGTCTGATCTTTTCAGATTTTGCTCAACTTCACGCACTTCCTGATCAGTCTTGAATCCTTTTCCCGTATATTTTCTTAGTATATAAATCAGCTTTAGAAACTTGTTCAAAATAAGTACTCAGAAACCTTAGTGGAAATGAAAAAAAGTAATATCGAAATTACCCATTTTACTTTTGAGAATATTTCTTCTAAATTTCGTATTTCATATATCCACTTTTTCCAACAGGACTTTCTTCAACTTGCCACAAACAGTAATAATAATAATAATAATAATAATAATAATAATAATAATAATAATAATCATTTTCACGTATGTTCTACAATACAGGCACAGTGCTTTACATCAGACAAGCACATACGCAGAAATAATTCTTAAAAAAAGAAAGAAAAAATCTCAGCATTGTAGTTGTTCACATTTAGAACATATCAAAACACAGTGGTTGGTGTTGAAAATCGAAAAGGCAAGAACAGAGTACGAGCGATATGTCAAAACAGGTGTTCCGACAGCCTTCATGGAGATACGTATTTCAATCCTCTCTCTCTCTCTCTCTCTCTCTCTCTCTCTCTCTCTCTCTCTCTCTCTCTCTCTCTCTCTCTCTCTCTCTCCACACACACACACAACACACACACACACACACACACACACACACACACACATATATATATATATATATATATATATATATATATATATATATATATATATGTGTGTGTGTGTGTGTGTGTGTGTGTGTGTGTGTGTGTGTGTGTGTGTGTGTGTGTGTGTGTGTGTGTGTGTGTGTGTGTGTGTGTGTGTGTGTGTGTGTTATTTACTCGTTCTTCCACACTGGAAAGATTAAAAAAAGCGCACTTTCATCTTCGTGCCTGAAATACACATTAATTGGATATAACTTACTCTTGGATAAGTATAAAATGTGAGTTACGACACCCATACAACCAAACATTTTATAATATATATATATATATATATATATATATATATATATATATATATATATATATATATATATATATATATATATATATATATATATATATATATATATATATATTAGATTCGTTTTAAGCACCCCTTCATAAATCGTTGCTATATAAATACCCAAATTTACCCTACTAAGTTATGTAAGGATTCAAATTTTATTTATAGTATGTTAGTTGATTAGGTTAGGTAAAGTTAGGTGACATAGGTTTGGTGTATCAAGTTAGTTTGGTTAGGAGGGTGCATAAACCTGATCTTTACTCTCTCTCTCTCTCTCTCTCTCTCTCTCTCTCTATATATATATATATATATATATATATATATATATATATATATATATATATATATATATATATATATATATATATGTGTGTGTGTGTGTGTGTGTGTGTGTGTGTGTGTGTGTGTGTGTGTGTGTGTGTGTGTGTGTGTGCGCGCGCGCACATATACTCGTATATACGTATATACACATAGGAGTTAATGTACCGTCAGCTTTGTCTACGGAAATGTATATGAATGGTATAGTAAAGACAGCATATACTTTCTTAGCTAACATAAGATTGGGTCTCAAGAATGTGGACAAGGAAACGTTCAGAAATATTTGTGTGGCTAATGTGATGGCAAAGTCTGAGAATGCAGCATCCCTCTAAATGCACTTCAAAAAGCATACACATAAACTGGAGAGAGGTCAAATACATGCTAGAAAGCTGGTGACAAATTTCAGTTATGAGGGAAGGTAAAGGGGAAGTAGACTTACCATCACTCAAAGCAAGAAGGAGAGGTGAAATTTCCAGAATATGCCTTTTTCCCGTGAACACAAATAGGTAAACACACACACACAAGCAAATGTGATACCTATCTTCAAAAAGGGAAGGAGGGATACGGCTCTGAACTATAGACCAGTTTCCTTGACCAGCATAGTTTGCAAAGTTATGGAGAAACTACTAAGGAAACATATCTCTCTTCACTTGGAATCCTTCAGCTTTTTGTCAGTGAGGCAACATGGCTTCAGAGAAGGTAGATCAACAGTAACAAACTTATTAGAATTTTATGATGAGGTAAGCCAAATCTTACAGGAAAGAGAGGGCTGGGCAGATTGCATATTCCTAGACTTCCAGAAAGCGTTTGACACTGTTCCACATGGGAGACTTATTAGGAAGCTGCAATCAATGGCTAGAATAGGTGGAAATGTTTTGGAATGGATAAAAATTTACTTTGAAGGAAGGGAACAGAGGGTTAGAGTAAGACACTCAGTGTCTGAATGGAGAAGAGTTAGTAGTGGAGTTCCACAGGGTTCAGTTTTAGGGCCACTTTTGTTCCTTGTATATGTAAATGACCTACCAGAGTCTGTAAATTCATTCATGAATATGTTTGCAGATGATGCAAAGATTGTGAAGAAAGTAAAAAACGAGAACAATGGTAGAGAACTTCAGGAGGATCTAAATAATCTGCATGAGTGGTCAGAAAAGTGGCTAATGAAATTCAATACTTCAAAATGTAAGGTAATGAGAATGGGTACAAGTGCAAGAAGGCCCAAGCTTGACTACTCGGTGGCTGGAGTACAACTTCAAGAGACAGAAAATAAGAGAGATCTAGGAGTAAACATACTGGCAGATTTGTCTCCAGAAATACATATAAATGGCATAGTAAGGGCAGCATATGCATTCTTATCAAATGTAAGGGTAGCCTTCAGGCACATGGACAAGGAAATGTTCAGAAATATTTATGTAACCTATGTGAGGCCAAAACTCGAATATGCAGCCCCCTTTTGGAATCCGCACTTGAAAAAGCACATAGCTAAGCTTGAAAAAGTTCAAAGACATGCCACGAAACTGGTGCCAGAAATACGCAATCTCAGTTATGATGAGAGGCTGAGGGAATTAGACTTACCATCACTCGAAGCTAGAAGAGTGAGGGGGGATATGGTGACAGTCTTTAAATTCCTTCATGGTTATGATAGAGTGGATAGGGATCGATATTTTGATATGGCTGGCTCTAGAACTAGAGGTCACAGTTTGAAGCTTCGTAAGAAAACTTCTTCGCAGGATGTAAGGAAATACTTTTTCAGTGTAAGAGTAGTTGATAATTGGAATTGGCTAAGCGAGGAGGTAGTTAATGCTATCTCAATCCATAGTTTTAAGGACAGGTATGATAAGTATCACTAAGTATAAAATGGAACCGATCAGGAGACGGGAAGATACGAGCTTTGGGCTCTTTCCCGTAAACGCAATTAGGTAATCACAATAAGGTAATCACACACACACACACCACACACAAACAAACAAACACACACGATATTTTTTTTTTTTTTTTTTAGGATAGGATAGGAGGGGAAAAAAGGGAGGGGATTAAGGATATAAGGGAATTTGAGGGAAAAGCACGAAAATTAAATAGAGTCAGAGAGAAAAAAGAGAGGGGCAAACCCTCGTGCTAAGTTTTGAGTGATTTACGATATGACTTCCAACGATATTTTGATAGGGCTGGCTGTAGAACTAGAGGTCATGGTGTCGCAAAAAAAAAAAAAAAAAAAAAAAAAAAAAAAAAAAAAAAAAAATCTTTGCAGGATGTAAGGAAGTGCTTTTTTCAAGTATAAGAATAGTTGATGACTGGATTTCGTTAAGCGATGAGGTAGTTAATGCAAACATATGATAGTATCATTGAGTATGAAAATAGATCCGACCAGGAGACGGGAAGCTACGAACATAAAGCTCTTTTCCGAAAGCACAATTAGTTACTGACTATAAAGGTAATTACACACACACACACATGTACTGGAACCAAAAAGGGCCAGGGGTAGGGATGAGCCATCACTACTTGATCTAGTATTTACAGATAACGTGTTGGATATTGAAAAAATTGAGTATGAACCACCATATGGAAAAAGTGATTACTGTGTGTTGTTGATGGAGTATATCACTGAGGATATTCTGCTTGAGAGTAGAGGCACTGAGGACATGAGGAGGAACAATCCGAAAGGAGATTACATCAAAATGAATTAGCTTTTTGCAGTTATTGACTGGAGGACTTTATTTTACAACAAATCTGTACAAGAAATGTTTGACATCTTTTGTGAGAAATATGGGAAGGTAGTAGATTGCTGCATACCTGTCACCAAAGTAGGTGTAATTCATGACAGAGAGGAATGGTTCGATAATGAGTGTAAAAGAGCTAAGGAGTGGAGAGACAAATGCTGGAAAAGGTATAGGAGGAGAAAAAACACAAATGGCTGGCAAACCTACAAAAGAGCAAGAAATGATTACCTAAGTAAAAGAAGAGAGACAGAGAGAGACTATGAAAGGGACATCACCAGGAAGACTAAAGAAAATCCCAGCTTATCACAGCTTTATCAGAGGAAAACTGATGGTAAAAGAACAGGTTTTAAGGTTCAAGAGAGCGGATGGAAGCATCACTGAGACGGATGAAGAGATCTGCAAAGAATTGAGCAAGGAGTTTCAGTTAGTATTTACAGTAGAATATACCCCACCTCCTCAGATTGCAGATATAGAAGCTCATGGGCCGGTATTAGAGAACATAAAACTTTCAGCCACAGAGGTATGCAAAGCGCTGATAGAGTTAGATGTCTATGAGGCTACAGGCCCTGATGGTATATCCCCTCATGTACTTAAAAATGTGCAAACTCAATATCAGTGGTACTAAATATCATATTTAAAAAGTCATTTGAGTCAGGGAAGATTCCAGGATGCTGGAAACAAGCAAACGTGATACCTATCTTCAAAAAGGGAAGGAGGGATAAGGCTTTAAACAATAGACCAGTGTCCTTGACCAGCATAGTTTGTAAAGTTATGGAGAAACTACTAAGGAAACACATCTCTTTTCACTTGGAATCCTTCAACTTTTTGTCAGTGAGACAACATGGCTTCAGAGAAGGTAGATCAACAGCAACAAAGTTATTAGAATTTTATGATGAGGTAAGCCGAATCTTACAGGAAAGAGAAGGCTGGGCAGAATGCATATTCCTAGACTTCCAGAAAGCATTTGACTCTCCCACATGGGAGACTTATTAAGAAGCTGCAAGCAATGGCTAGAATAGGTGGAAATGTCTTGGAATGGATAAAAACTTACTCAGAAGGAAGGGATCACAGTGTTTGAATGGAGAAGAGTTAGTAGTGGAGTTCCACAGGGTTCAGCTTTAGGGCCACTTTTGTTCCTTGTATATGTAAATGACCTACCAGAGTCTGTAAATTAATTCATGAATATGTTTGCAAATGATTCAAAGATTGTGAAGAAAGTAGGAAACGAGAACAATGGTAGAGAACTTTAGGAAGATCTAAAGAGTCTGCATGAGTGGTCAGAAAAGTGGCTAATGAAATTCAGTGCTTCAAAATGTACGGTAATGAGAATGGGTACAAGTGCAAGAAGGCCCAAGCTTGACTACTCGGTGGCTGGAGTACAACTTCAAGAGACAGAAAATGAGAGAGATCTAGGAGTAAACATACAGGCAGATTTGTCTCCAGAAATACATATAAATGGCATAGAAAGGGCAGCATATGCCTTCTTATGAAATGTAAGGGTAGCTTTCAGGCACATGGACAAGAAAATGTTCAGAAATATTTATGTAACCTATGTGAGGCCAAAACTTGAATATGCAGCCCCCTTTTGGAATCCACAATTGAAAAAGCACATAGCTAAGCTTGAAAAAGATCAAAGACATGCCACGAAACTGGTGCCAGAAATACGCAATCTCAGTTTTGATGAGAGGCTGGGGGAATTAGACTTACCATCACTCGAAGCTAGATAATTGAGGGGGGATGTGGTGACAGTCTTTAAATTCCTAAATGGTTATGATAGAGTTGATAGGGATCGATATTTTGATATGGCTGGCTCTAGAACTAGAGGTCATAGTTTGAAGCTTGGTAAGTAAACATCGTTGCAGGATGTAAGGAAATACTTTTTCAGTGTAAGAGTAGTTGATAATTGGAATTGGCTAAGCGAGGAGGTAGTTAATGCTATCTCAATCCATAGCATCAAGGACAGGTATGATAAGTATCACAAAGTACAAAATGGAACCGATCAGGAGACGGGAAGATACGAGCTTTGGGCTCTTTCCCGTAAACACAATTAGGTAAACAATTAGGTAATCTCACACACACAAATCTTCGTAAGAAGTCTTCTTTGCAGGATGTAAGGAAGTACTTTTTTAGTGTAAGAGTAGTTGATAATTGGAATTCGCTAAGCGAGGAGGTAGTTAATGCTAACTTAATCCATATCTTAAGGACAAGTATGATAAGTATCACTAAGTATAAAACGGAACCGATCAGGAGAGGGGAAGTTACGAGCTTGGAGCTCTTTTCCTTGTGCACAAGTAGGTAATTACAATGGAGAAAATTTGCGCGCGCGCGCGCACACACACACTCATATATATATATATATATATATATATATATATATATATATATATATATATATATATATATATATATATATATATATATATATATATAATAATATATATATATATATATATATATATATATATATATATATATATATATATATATATATATATATTATTAAATTCATATTTCGCATAAATTCTGTCATCTGATCTAAAACTAATAGATTCTACATACCTGTCAAATAAGTTCCACCAACGATAAAATGAGGCTGATGTAACAATAATAATGTTACCTCATGTAAAGTATAATAACAATAAAGGAAAGTTCGAGTCGTATTTTACACAAACGCAAGAAAGTATTGCTCGACTTTTTTCATTGAAAACACGTCTAGTGTCACATTAGAGAGCGAATTTCACGTCAGCGGTTCCCACAATAGTATAAAAAATAACGTCGCTACAACATTTATTCCACCTTAAGGATACACATGTATATAACACGAATTCGTATGTAAATTAAAGCAACACTTTTACATTAAACGAAACACAGTCACTCATTTCAAAACAGACGACGTAAGCCTCTACTCTAAAGCGTGTCGTCTGCTGCACTGAATAGGTATAAGTTTTTATATGAAGCCAAACTGTAAGGTAGAGTCAAGGAATTTTTCCCATATCGGGTCTCCGAACGTACATTATTTTCCCAAGAAATTTTCTTAAACATATCACCGGGCGTTTCGTCAATATTCTGAATGCATATGATTTTCAAGAAATAATTCACTATACAATGGCCGCAATGCCCCTGGGATGGGGGGGGGGAGGCGAGCTGCCTTCGCTAAGATTTTCTTGAATATCCCATGTTTTCTAATTATTCAAAATTAGTATTATATTCCCAAAAAATTATCCAAAATATACCTTAGTCTTTTCTTAATATTCAAAATGCTGTCGGACCTCATTGTAGACTATCCTTGCTCGCCAAACCTTCCACCCAAGCAGGGTGCAAGGGGGGGAGACTTGACAACCCTTTATCCCCAAGGAGCTGAGAGGAGTGGTTGAGGTATGTGTGGATCATGGTGAATGCACGTTTCTTTGCTCGGCCACCCCACCCTACAAGGGGAAATGAGCATTCCAAAGAAATTCAAACAGCCAGTTGACTTTCTTCGATATGAAAATATTATAATTTAATACATGAACTCTTTTTTAGGCTTTTTTTCTCAAATTAGCCGATTCTAATTTTTCTTTAATCTAATCTTTGTTACCTATTAATATTAGGCTATTATCCTTTGTGATTATTTATAAAACAAGAAAGTTTATTACTGATTATTTTATTTGACTTCCAGAATGCATTTGACACTGTTCCACATGGGAGACTTATTATGAAGCTGCAAGCAATGGCAAGAATTGGTGAAAATGTCTTGGAATGGATAAAAACATACTTAGAAGGAAGGGAACAGAGGGTTAGAGTAAGACACTCAGTGTCTGAATGGAGAAGAGTTAGTAGTGGAGCTCCACAGGGTTCAGTTTTAGGGCCACTTTTGTTCCTTGTATATGTAAATGACCTACCAGAGTCTGTAAATTCATTCATGAATATGTTTGCAGATGATGCAAAGATTGTGAAGAAAGTAGGAAACGAGAACAATGGTAGAAAACTCCAGGAAGATCAAATAGTCTCCATGAGTGGTCAGAAAAGTGGCTAATGAAATTCAATGCTTCTAAATGTAAGGTAATGAGAATGGGTACAAGTGCAGGAAGACCCCAGCTTGACTACTAGGTGGTAGGAGTACGACTTCAAGAGACAGAAAATGAGAGAGACCTAGGAGTAAACATACTGACAGATTTGTCTCCAGAAATACATATAAATGACATAGTAAGGGCAGCATATGCTTTCTTATCAAATGTAAGGGTAGCCTTCAGGCACATAGACAAGGAAATGTTCAGAAATATTTATGCAACCTATGTGAGGCCGAAACTCGAATATGCAGCCCCCTTTCGGAATCCGCACTTGAAAATGCATGTAGCTAAGCTTGAAAAAGTTCCAAGACATGCTACGAAGCTGGTGCCAGAAATACGCAATCTCAGACATGATGAGAGGCTAAGGGAATTAGACTTACCATCACTCGAAGCTAGAAGATTGAGGGGGGATATGGTGACAGTTTTTAAATGCCTTCATGGTACGAAATGTGAAACATGTTTTGTGAGAAATATGGGAAGATAGTAGATTGCTGCATACCTGTCACAAAAAGTAGGTGTAATTCATGCCAGAGAAAAATGGTTCGATAATGACTGTAAAAGAGCTAAGGAGTGGAGAGACAAAAGCTGCAAAAGGTACAGGAGGAGAAAAAAGCATAAATGCCTTGCAAACCTACAAAAGAGCAAGAAATGATTACCTAAGTAAAAGAAGAGAGGCAGAGAGAGACTATGAAATGGACATCACCAGGAAGGCTATAGAAAATCCCAAACTTTTCCATAACTTTATCAGAGGATAACTGAAAGTAAAAGAACAGGTTTTAAGGCTTAAGAGAGTGGTTGTGTTGTTCTTGGATGTTCACCCTTGAGGTGAGCGGACCTTCCCTTGTGGCCCGCAGGTATTAAGAGAGTGGATGGAAGCATCACTGAGACGGATGAAGAAATCTGCATGAAATTGAACAAGGAGTTTCAGTCAGTATTTACAGTAGAAAATACCCCACCCCCTCAGATTGCAGACATAGAAGCTCATTGGCTGGTATTAGAGAGCATCATCCTTTCAGCCACAGAGGTATGCAAAGCCTGATGGAGTTATATGTCCAGAAAGCTACGGGCCCTGATGATATACCCCCTAATGTACCTAAAAAATGTGCAAACTCAATATCAGTGGCACTAAGTATCATATTTAAAAAGTCATTGGAGTTAGGGGAGATTCCAAGATGCTGGAAACAAGCAAACGTGATACCTATCTTCAAAAAGGGAAGGAGAGATACGGCTCTAATATATAGACCAAGTTTCCTTGACCAGCATAGTTTGCAAAGTTATGGAGAAACTACTAAGGAAGCATATCTCTCTTCACTTGGAATCCTTCAACTTTTTGTCAGTGAGATAACATGGCTTGAGAGAAGGTAGATCAACAGTGACAAGCATATTAGAATTTTATGATGAGGTAAGCCGAATCTTACAGGAAAGAGAGGGCTGGACAGATTGCATATTCCTAGACTTCCAGAAAGCATTTGACATTGTCCCACACGGGAGACTTATTAAGAAGCTGCAAGCAATGGCTAGAATAGGTGGAAATGTCTTGGAATGGATAAAAACTTACTTAGAAGGAAGGGAACAGAGGGTTAGAGTAAGACACTCAGTGTCTGAATGGAGAAGAGTTAGTAGTGGAATTCCACAAGCTTTAGTTTTAGGACCACATTTGTTCCTTGTATATGTAAATGACCTACCAGAGTCTGTAAATTCATTCATGAATATGTTAGCAGATGATGCAAAGATTGTGGAGAAAGTAAGAAATGAGAACAATGGGAGAGAACTTCAGGAAGATCGAAATAGTCTGCATGAATGGTCAGAAAAGTGTCTAATGAAATTCAATACTTCAAAATGTAAGGTAATGAGAATGGGTACAAGTGCAAGAAGGCCCAAACTTAGATACCCGGTGGCAGGAGTAGAACTTCAAGAGACAGAAAATGAGAGAGAGATCTAGGAGTAAACAAACTGGCAGATTTTTCTCCAGAAATACATATAAATGGCATAGTAAGGACAGCATATGCTTTCTTATCATATGTAAGGGTAGCCATCAGGCACATGGACAAGGAAATGTTCAGAAGTATTTATGTAACCTATGTGAGGCCAAAACTTAAATATGCAGCCCCCTTTTGGAATCCGCAATTGAAAGAGCATTTAGTTAAGCTGGAAAAAGTTCCAAGACATGCCACGAGACTGGTGCCAGAAATACACAATCTCAGTTATGATGAGAGGCTAAGGGAATTAGACTTACCATTACTCGAAGCTAGAAGATTGATGGGGGATATGGTGACAATCTTTAAATTCTTTCATGGTTATGATAAAGTGGAGAGGGATCGATATTTTGATATGGCAGGCGCTAGAACTAGACGTCATAGTTTGAAGCTTCTTAAGAAAACTTCTTTGCAGGATGCAAGGAAGTACTTTTTTTTAGTGTAAGAGTAGTTGATAATTGGAATTCGCTAAGCGAGGAGATAGTTAATGCTAACTCAATCCATAGTTATAAGGACAGGTATGATAAGTATCACTAAGTACAAAATGGAACCGATCAGGAGACGGGAAGGTACGAGCTTTGGGCTCTTTTCCTTAAGCACTATTACTTAGTTTTACTTGTTTGAGGTTTATACCCTCCTGTAGAAGGCTTCGCCTCCTCTATGGCGGGTCTAAGTTTATTTATTTATTTTTTTTTTACTTTTTTTAATATCTCTCACACCTTGAAGGGCTCATATATATATATATATATATATATATATATATATATATATATATATATATATATATATATATATATATATATATATATATATATATATATATATATATATATATATATATATATATATATATTGAAGATTACCTAAAGCAGGGAATTTTTCTTTTACCTGGTTGTATTGTTGTTGATGTTTGGGTGTTTCATAGGATTCGTTTCATGGTGCTCGAAACATTGATATGATACCAAGATGTTATTCTTTAAGTGACATTCTACTTTAAAATCATTGCATTTGCTTATGATAGGAGATAATTAATAGCATTAAATTATAAACTATGCTCTTTTATTATTTTTGCGTATGCTTAGCTATTGTTTCGAATAATTCACCAGTCTCGGCTACATGTATTCACAAAGAAAAATAAAATTATTTTGCAAATATATCATGGTTAAGTTTTAAATATTATGGTTAAAGATTTAGATGCTTATGACACGGATATAAAAATTACTACTACGATTTGCGACTTTATTCCTATTGTTTCAACGTAAAAAGAAGTGTAAACATACTGCGTTCGATTGCATGCAAATCGACTTACCTTTTCCACACTTACTATACAATGTGTCAGCTTGTATTTATCTAAGAAAGAATATATTTTCAGTATAATACCGACCTATTGACAATATCCATTGCTTATTTTCCTTCCATTAAGCACAAATAACACATGAAAATAAATATATAATTCCCTACAACCAAAAGTCATTCGAACGGACTCATGTTTACGCCTACTTGGTGATGGTCTCTTATCCGATTGTGATGTTCTAGAGACATTTGGGAGCAGTTTTTCCTTCACTGTCATTGTTATTACGGAAATCGGTGCTCTTCTTGGCCATACCTTGTTTGGTATCCTTAGGAAAAGGTGACTTTTACCCTGTCGTTACCATTGGGTGATGGTGGTCCAAATGGTTCGCAACCACGGTACGTAAAATTGCTTCTGCCGAAGTGAACTGTGCTCTGTCGTAACGTACAGTTTTAATTTGTAATATTTCGCAGATTTCTCGGTAAAGGTCCAGTATAACTCCGGCGCCTTAATTCTACCCTCCTCAATAAGGTAAAGTTACTTCGAACTGGCATATTTGTACAAACCTAACCTAACCTCCTAGCTGGGGGAAAAGTCCAGCCCCCCGATACTCTATACAAATATGCCAATGCGAAGTAACTTTTACCTTATTGAGGAGGGTCGCATTAAGGCGCCGGAGTTATACTGGACCTTTATCGATTTCTCATGAGTACTTATCGTTCCCATAAGTATTTCCTAACGATTTTTTTTTTATTTTCCTTTGAGCAGTTTAGGCTGAGGGACCTATAACCTGACCAAACTTCGTGGCTTATGATTACCTGAAGAAGAAGAGGAAACATAGTTCAGTATATTTTTTGTAATGGAGTTGTCTTTGGAGGTATCATCTGTCCTGAGGATGGTAGGAGATAGCTCGAAAGTTGCTCAAGATGTTTATCAGGAAGTTATTAAAAAAGTCTTCGAAGATTTAGCAAACTGCCATGAAGAAAATGCATCGCAAATCTCAGGAGACTGCGATGGAGGTGGGTTATATATACAGTTATTGTTTATAATCCCAATACAGAATATATGCTTTTACATCAACTGCAAAGGTTAGGTTATCTTTTGCATGGAGATCTATTCATCTGCCAATTAGGTTTTTATTATTATTATTATTATTTTTATGAGTAACACCGGAACTAGCTTGAAAAATGACCCTCATCTGGTAAACATTGAAAAGAAGAAAAAGTAGCTGCTTAAGGAAAAGACAGAAAGAAGAGTATGATAAACAATAAGAAATGGACTGGTTGAAAGAATTTGTCGGCAGTTTGCTTTCAAATTTAGGAGGTTGGCCCATGGCACCATTCGCCTGATGTGATACAACAGCTGAAGGTCTTTTGGACTTAAATAGGACTGTCCAGGACAGTTCGATGTTAAGTCTTCTATCAATTACGTTTTTTTTTTTCTATCCCTACATCTACACCGAATATTCTTGGATATTCGTTGCACATCTCTTATTATCCCTTCACATCTGACAAGTCACAGCACTTCCATCTCTGTTTCTATTGACTTTTATGTTTTTTTCATCCCAGGCCCGATGAGGGTAGTTTAATTTTTTTTTTTTTTTTTTTTCGTATTGGTGTCACACATTAAAAAAAAATAGAACTTGTACGATAAGTTTCTATTACTTTGGAGTAGATACTTAAGGTAGACATGTTTACATCTTTTCTGGAAAACTGTCTTCAGCTCGTATTCCAATCTAACCTATTCTAAAGGTACTTCTTTGTTGAAGATATTTCTGGAGAAGCAAGCTATTAACTCTTTGGGAGAAGAATCTCTCCATCACTCTCTACAACAGGGATATCTGAAACAAAGGGTTCTGGAACCTTGTGTAAAACTGCAGTCCTCTCTGGTGCTTCACCAACATACATACAGTACTGTACATACAAAACATCAACTTTTTGAAATTTATTAAGACTGTATACATTGTGTTTTATGTACTAGTTAAGTGTCTTTAGCTTAAGTACTGTACAATACAGCATATGTATGTATTGTACAATACTTTTTTACCTAGGAACAGCTTACGAACACTTCTACATAAGAACAGACTTTTGGAACCTAACTTTATCGTAAGTAGGGAAGTTTCTATAGTCAGTGATTAACCAATAATATGCACCTTGCAAGAAAAATGGACAGTTTGGAAATGAAGCTTTAGCAATGCACTTCATAGTATTTTTGATAATCATAACACTATATGAAGGATTTGAATTGCTCTGATTTTTATACCTATAATATACAGCAGTGATAGTTTGATGTTACTGTTACATTTTGAAATTTGAAATGAGAGAGCATATATGTATTTAGTCAGTCTGGAAGCAGCTATAGTTTGCATGGAACTTGTTGAAAATCATAAGACGTATGTTATTAAAAATAATGTGATTGTCTATGATACTGCATAAAGAGTATCTTTCACAATTAATTTTTTATGACCGAGAATTGCAACGGCTGATACTGCTCTTGTTCATAACTCAGGCTGAGCTTTTGAGTCCTGCAATAATAGTTATTTTCCCTGGATAAAAAGTGTCGTGAAAATGTGTCATAGTTTTATCAGTTTCTGCAGTTATTGCATAATACAAAATAAAAATCTTTAACTTTGGCATTTAGCCAGAGTATAATAATCCAGCCTTATAACAATCGGTGATTTAACATATGATTCTTGGGAATAACCATTATAAAATATCTCGTGCATAAACCTATATAAAACTGCTTTTGCTTAGATTTAGAATGCAATAAAACTACCATAGAAATAGTATTAATATTTCTTGCGAGCAGTGTTGTTAGTGAAGCATAATATTTGTCAGTGTCAAGATAATATACCCTGAGGATTGTTAGAAACCTGGATTTAACAGTAGTTCCTATCAAGACAACTGTAGTCCCATTCTGTTCCAATTTACTGTGCTATATATATATATATATATATATATATATATATATATATATATATATATATATATATATATATATATATATATATATGCGCTTTATTTTAATAGTATGATTGAAATAAACAAGCAAGTTGTATAAAAATATTCAGATTTATATGCCAGTTAGTGTGTATATAAGCAGTACTTAAAACTTGTGTGTTAGAAAAATATGTATAATACTTTGCTTATTGAAAATAGAAACATATATGCAGTTGTAGGGTAGTGCAGTTAGATGTGGCATGCTTATAATTTAGTGCAAATAAAAGAATATGTATAGTAGGTTTAACACCTGTTTGAATATAATAATCTATAAAATTTCTGTGAGCCAATTTAAAGGAGGAAGAGTTATAATAGCATCAGAAAATTTGGTATTTATCATTCTCTTTGCTGTGTTTCTTTGTATAATATTCACATTCGCCAAGCGGCTTCATCTCACAGGTACTGTGTGGAGATTTGTAGCTCACGGTTTGGTCAGTGCAGCGACTGCTTCTTCCCATCTACCTCCAGACTCTGGAACTCTCTTCCTCCTTCTGTCTTTCCTAATTCTTATGACCTTTCATCCTTCAAAAAGCAGATCTATCGTTATCTCAGAGCCTAGTCCTCCATATCTCTGGGTTCTCTGTACTTTGACTGTTTTTTTCTGTCTGTCGTTTTCCTTTGTGTGACATTACCTCATCTCTGCCTTGTCCTTAACCTTTTCTTTTCCTTCGTCTTAGTATTTTCTCGTGCCCGGACCTTTATTGATGAGGGCAGTTTCTGCCTGTCCCAGTGTCACACATAAAAAAAATATATATATTATTTTGGATTGCTTCCTGTATTATGATATTTATTAATTAATACAGTAGTGGTAGAGCTACATGTGTCATACCTATTAATTTAATTGTAAGCTTGATTATGTTCCTTCTTGTCATCAATGAAAATAATTATTTTTTCACAAGTTGATTATATATAATATTAGGTTTTTGCTGTTATGTACTGTAGTTTTTGAAAGTAAAAAGTCAATATCATGACAAGATATTGATTACTAACAGGAAATGTGAGTTCCAGCCATGCTGCATTGACTACTCTGATACTTGAATGTGTGAAAAGAAATCACAGTCCTACAGTTGTTGTATCAACACTGGAAGATTTAAATTGGTCTGCAGGTAAGATTATTGACTTGTATTTTATATACCAAGTGTCCTACACTCTTCAGTTTGAGAAATCTGCTAAATCCCCCTTAAAGATAAGAATACATTGCAGCCATATGCCTACAAAGAAGATTGAAGAACAGAATTTAAAGCTTTTTTATTATCATGTGACATATAGTTTCTTGTGCAATAAAAGATAGAAACATGTTTCCCTCTCTTTATAATTGTAAGCATACACCCACAATTATGCTTATGCAAAATGTGTATGATGAAGAAATCAAGACTTTGAAAAGAAAAAAGATTCGATATTGCAGCCATATACTAAAATACCCATGGGTTCTTTTTTTCTTTGCCATGATTTCATGAAGTCTTAAAGATTCTGACTTTGTATCCCATCCACTCTGAAGTTTTAAAAAGTAAGAGAGTGTTCGATGTTGGTAATTTGCTAAGAGTACTTGCTTATTTTTTCCTTCTCACCTTATTTTGAGGGGACTAAGTGCTGGATGGTACTGGCTTTGAGCCAAAAGTTTTCTGACCTCTTTTCTAATCCCTCTGGCACTTATATCATCAGCCTGTGCCTAATTAGTCTTCTTAGCTGTCTTGTCAGACATTCCTCTCCAGTAAGAGGGTAAAGAACATGTTCAATAGCTACATCCTTCAATGTGTTAGTAGGCATATCCTGGACTTTATCATCGTCTGCACACAACTCCATACCTAGGGCAATCCATAGCTGCATAGTTTTTATCATATGAATCTCTATCTAGGTACATGTTGGTTAGACCTCAATTTACCATCCATACTGCAAAGCAACTTTATTTATAAATTCTTGTTTATTGATATTGATATCTTTGCCTTGATTGGTAAAGATGTGAGATATTTAGAGCTCCAACACACTGATCCATTTGAATTATCCTTTTCATAGTAAAGGATACTCATCTAACAGTCAGTAAAGGTGTTCTAACTCTTAAATTTGACGACTGTGTGAGATCAGATTTTTAAGTCTTTGATATAAAAATCGGTATATGGCATGATTCTTCCAGCTAGTATTAATGGTACAGTATTTTCTGTATCATGTCAAGTACAGATATACTATACTTCATATAAGTATTTAAACTTTGCCCTTATATGAATTTGCAGAAATGTATTGAAGCTCAAACACAGAAGTTACATTACTTTTTTATTAGAATAATTTTTAGCTTATATTAAGTACAACAGCTGCAATCATAATAAACAAAAGTAAGAATTTTATTATATTTTTTACATATTTCTTCAGGAAGAGATAACAGGTTGCATATTTGTATATACTGAGCAATAGTTTCCAGCATTGTGAGCATATTCATATATCATTTTTGAGGAAAATCAATAATACATAGATTGCTACAAAGATTGTTATATATTTCAGATCGAATTTCCAAAATCACTGAAAGCCTGGATTCACATCGCAGTATCATACGTTCAAAATTAGCTTCAATTGGAACTTACCCTCCTCATATCATAGATGTCGATTGGAAGTTAGATTATCAAGTCAGAGTAAGTAAATACATAAGTAATTTAAAGCACTCATGTCCCTTAGTTTATATATATATATATATATATATATATATATATATATATATATATATATATATATATATATATATATATATATATATATATATATATATATATATATATATATATTATATACACTCACCTCTTAGAGCAACGCGAGGATGGGTTTTCAGAAGTGACATGTAATGTAAAATTCGCGTAATGTAACCAGTCATTTACCATAAGAAATAATGATAATAGGCATATATATACATTCCTCAACCGTACCTAGACACTCTATGCCAAAGATATAAGATAAGTAAAGCATATTTTATAATTACATAACAAAGCAGAAAGACCTGTAGTTATTTATATTAACATGCAAATAGTGTAGAGTATACAGATTAACAAATAAATACTGTACAGCAAAAAAAAATAAGGAACCCTTATCTGCAAACGTAAACAAAGATGACGTTAGCGGTAGGAGAAGGAGGAGGAGGAGACTTAAGCGGTAGGGGAGGGAGGAGAAGAGGAGGAGGAATGGGGAGAGCAAACCTCTGGTTGTTGTTGGGGTTAATACTGGGTGAAGAGTGACTGAAGCACATGGCAGCATGGTGGGAAACTGCCTCAGAGGCAATCGCATAGTTACCAAACAACAATTTTTTTATCTTTTTCTCGCACTCGTGCTTGTAGCTCGCGTATTACGTATATTTTTACTATTATATTTGGGGGGGGGGTTATTCCAATTTTGCGTATTATAGCAACGCGTAAAAAGTGAGTTGTGTGTGATATATATATTATAATATTATATTATATTATATATATTATTATATATATATATATATATATAATAATATATATATTATATATATATATATATATATATTATAATATATATATATAATATATATATATATATATATATATTATAATATATATATATTTTTTCCAGGGGGTCCCCATTTTACATCAGGGTTCCGTTCCTAACAGGTGCCTTAACCCGGAATTTGACTTAAATCAGAACACACTTAAATTCAAACCTAGGACACTCACCAATGTTGAAAATAAATACTCTTCATCTAAGACATAAAAATAGTAAAACTAAACTAAGCAGTATTGCTTACCTTGTGTAATCTAAAGCATAAAATTAGTAAAATAACCTACAGTACAGTACTGTATGCAGTACAATATTGCTTACCTTTACTTGTGTGGTTGGGTTGCACACTGGAAGGGGTGTTGACACCAGGACGGGCCAAACAAAGAAAAAAAAAATTGCCCTCATTGGGCCTGGGCACGAAGAAAACAAAAAATAAATAACAGATATGGCTAGTGTTGTGACTTGTCAGATGTGAAGAGATAGTAAGAGATGTTACAGCTGATGGTGGAGATAGTGTGGCAAGTGAGTCTTTATAGGTAAAGGCACCTGAGGTAGAGGGTGTAGGATCTGTTGGTGGGGAATCTACATTCTCGAAGAATTGGTCGAGGTGAGTCTGGAAGGATGCCCTCTTCTCTTCCTCCCAAATTTCCTTGTAGCACCATAGGGCATCATTGATCACTCTCTTGACCTTAGTGTACTTGGCAACATAGGGGTCCTGAGCTCGAGTTTTGCCAACACTTCCTCTACCAGGGCAAAAGTTTCTTCCAATTCCCTGTTTGTGAATCTCTTGGGGTCTGGGGTTGGTATTTCTTTATTCCCTTCAACCATCTGCTTTTTCAATTGAATGAGGTCCTCAGCAGATAACTCCTTGACTTGACATTCCAGAAGCTCTTTTACATCATCAGTCTCCACCTCCAATTGGAGCTCCTTACTCAGGGCAACTACATTATTGGTGACTGCCTCAACTGTATCCTCAAAGCCTCAAAACTCATTCACAAAATTGGGGCACACTTCAACTGTATCCTCAAAGCCTCAGAAGTTATTCACAAAATTGGGGCACACTCTTTTCCATTCCCCAATTAAGTTCATCTGCTTCACTTCCTCCCAAGCATCAGCAATACTCTGCACAGCCTGAAGAATATTGTACGATTCCAGAAGTCCTTGAGAGTCAAGTTCATGTTCTTCTCAGTTGCCCTGAGAGCCATAGCGATTGTCCTCTTTCAAGTAGGCCTTGAAAGAGGCAGTGACCCCCTGATCCATTGGCTGTAACAATGCAGTGGTATTAGGTGGAAGGTAAACCACCTTGACATTAGGATGAAAGTCATCCAAATGGGGAAGGTGACCATGGGCATTGTCCAGCAATGCCCCTGTACTATATATATATATATATATATATATATATATATATATATATATATATATATATATATATATATATATATATATATATATATATATATATATATATATATATATATATATATATATATATATATATATATATATATATATATATATATATATATATATATATATATATATAGATATATATATATATATATATATATATATATATATATATGATATATATATATATATATATATATATATATATATATATGTATGTATGTATGTGTGTGTGTGTGTGTGATTACCTAATTGTGATTACCTAATTGTGTTTACGGGAAAGAGCCCAAAGCTCGTATCTTCCCGTCTCCTGATCGGTTCCATTTTAGACTTAGTGATACTTATCGTACCTGTCCTTAAAACTATGGATTGAGATAGCATTAACTACCTCCTCGCTTAGCGAATTCCAATTATCAACTACTCTTACACTGAAAAAGTATTTCCTTACATCCTGCAAAGAAGATTTCTTACGAAGCTTCAAACTATGACCTCTAGTTCTAGAGCCAGCCATATCGAAATATCGATCCCTATCCACTCTATCATAACCATGAAGGAATTTAAAGACTGTCACCATATCCCCCCTTACTCTTCTAGCTTCGAGTGATGGCAAGTCTAATTCCCTCAGCCTCTCATCATAACCGAGATTGCGTATTTCTGGCACCAGTTTCGTGGCATGTCTTTGAACTTTTTCAAGCTTAGCTATGTGCTTTTTCAAGTGCGGATTCCAAAAGGGGGCTGCATATTCGAGTTTTGGCCTCACATAGGTTACATAAATATTTCTGAACATTTCCTTGTCCATGTGCCTGAAGGCTACCCTGACATTTGATAAGAATGCATATGCTGCCCTTACTACGCCATTTATATGTATTTCTGGAGACAAATCTGCCAGTATGTTTACTCCTAGATCTCTCTCATTTTCTGTCTCTTGAAGTTGTACTCCAGCCACCGAGTAGTCAAGCTTGGGCCTTCTTGCACTTGTACCCATTCTCATTACCTTACATTTTGAGGTATTGAATTTCATTAGCCACTTTTCTGACCACTCATGCAGATTATTTAGATCCTCCTGAAGTTCTCTACCATTGTTCTCGTTTTTTACTTTCTTCACAATCTTTGCATCATCTGCAAACATATTCATGAATGAATTTACAGACTCTGGTAGGTCATTTACATATACAAGGAACAAAAGTGGCCCTAAAACTGAACCCTGTGGAACTCCACTACTAACTCTTCTCCATTCAGACACTGAGTGTCTTACTCTAACCCTCTGTTCCCTTCCTTCTAAGTAAGTTTTTATCCATTCCAAGACATTTCCACCTATTCTAGCCATTGATTGCAGCTTCCTAATAAGTCTCCCATGTGGAACAGTGTCAAACGCTTTCTGGAAGTCTAGGAATATGCAATCTGCCCAGCCCTCTCTTTCCTGTAAGATTTGGCTTACCTCATCATAAAATTCTAATAAGTTTGTTACTGTTGATCTTCCTTCTCTGAAGCCATGTTGCCTCACTGACAAAAAGTTGAAGGATTCCAAGTGAAGAGAGATATGTTTCCTTAGTAGTTTCTCCATAACTTTGCAAACTATGCTGGTCAAGGAAACTGGTCTATAGTTAAGAGCCGTATCCCTCCTTCCCTTTTTGAAGATAGGTATCACATTTGCTTGTTTCCAACATCTTGGAATCTCCCCCGACTCCATGGAATCTCCCCCGACTGTGTGTGTGTGTGTGTGTGTGTGTGTATATATCACCTTATGTCTCTTCCACTTATGTCACTCTTGTTTTACTTCGATTTTTATTTTTGATAATAGTAAAAATAATTAATATATGTCAATTTACGCAACTTTACATGTGTCTGCAAGAAAATATTACGAACCCCTTAAATTAGAATAAGAATGTAGAATGTATAAAAGTATTACAAAGCCTAGAAATTTTATAAATATTGTGCATAATGTGTTCTGTACATTTCTAATGTGTATAAAAATTACCCAAAATTAATCTACTAGTATAAAATGACATGTAAAGAAATGCTAATATACAGTATCTTGAAAAATATGTAATATTACGTTAAATCTAAAACTTTTGAAAATACTTAGTAAAGTATGCAGTTCATGTATTTTTTATAAATACGTGGTGTTTGGTACCAATAATTCCAGTTCTGTCGCATGACTGAGGTGATGCATGCCAGTTTATGCAACCTCCTGTTTTGTGCATGTGTTAATAAGTATTCACAGTGTCTTGTTTGTATTAACTTTGTGGATTATCAATTAATTTGTTTACTAAAAAAAGTTCCTACTGAGAATAAGCAACCATAATGATGTGGACTACAAATGGAGGTTTTCCAATAAAGCCAAAAATTATAAGTATATACAGTGTGTATGTAGGGTACAGTAAATTGATCCCTAGACTTTTCAGCGACCACCGCCTCCATCAACTGGGGTGGCTACAACCACCACAGTTGATGGAGGCAGTAGTCTCCGAAAGTCTAGTGATCAATTTACTCTACCCTAACTACATACTGTATATACTTATAAACTTTTTTGGTGTTTTATTGGACAATTTTCCAAGTTTCCAATAAGAGTTAGAAGAGTTGGATTTATATGAAATAGTGTCAACAGCCAAGGTAGCATGGCTATGAAGAAAAAATGAGCACTAAGGCAAATAGAATATGAAGTTTAAGGAAGTTTTATGTTTCACATATATGCAGCAAAAATCTTCTAAGGTTCGTTATAAAGGCCTTGCAAGACTGAAAATTTTTTTAATGTGTGGTGAGAGATTGTTTTGGAACAACATGTCCCTGATGACAGAAATTGCACTTAGACTGTATGAAATTACAGTGAGGTTGTTAACCAGAGAAATATGAAGGAATATGAATCTAATAATGAATGGCTTTATCGCTTTGTAAAGTGTCACAACCAGCAGAACCTCAAGATCACTGGAGAATCGGCATCACCTGACATGAAAGCAGGAGGGCATTCATCTAGTAAATCATATTGTCATCGTGAAAAAACGGTACCTTGTAGGGCAAGTCTTTTTGGTAGACAATACTGATTTGCTGGTACTTTCATAAGGAGCCGAACAGGCCTTAGGATAATACTGGGAAGGATGGTGTTACTCTTGTGCCATATGGCAGTGCAGTAGGCCATATGAGCAGATCAGGCCTAGAGTACAGAGCAAAATATCCTTGTATGTTTAAGAACAAAACTCAATATCTATTGTATGTGTTCTAACAACACAGTAAAAAGGCTTTGGCATTTGGCATTTTGTTTCTCAGTACGTGAAGTGATGAAATGTTCTGAATAGAAAGGGCTGCCATTCAAAGTGTTCCTTATTGTTGATATTGCTCACAGTCATCCCAAATCACTGTTGTATGAGGATGAACTTGCTGAAGTGCTGTTCCTGGCTCTAAGCACAACGTTATTGCCTCTACTACTTGGTCAAGGCATCATGATGTGAAGGTCATGTCCACTAGTATTACTTTTGCCAGGATTCATGCTGCACTTGATGGTAATTTGTATTGCTGCATCATGATTTCCTAGCAACCATTGCAGAGTGATCAGTCAATGACTTTAAAGGCTTCCTTTTAATTGACAGAGAAATGAAGGAGATTTTAGATGTTTGGTGGGAAGTTGGTGATGAAGGCCTCTGACATGAACAGTAAGAAATCGAAAACCATCAAAAAGCTCCAAGAAAACTTTGTTGACATATACTTGGAGGACTACTGCAGTTGTCAACAGTAGAGGAAGAAGAAGCTGAAGAAGCAGAGTCTCATCCAACGCTGTGGACAGTGAAGACATTTGCAAACAATTTTTTCACAAGGTCAAAGATTTGACGAAACGATCAAGGAGTACTACCTATTAAAGTAACAAAAACTATCTATCACCTGTGGAATTAGTGCTGATCTAGAGCTACTGCATCAAGTGTTTAATGAAGTCAGTAGAAAAAAGAAGCAGTTCCCTATATCTGTGTTTGTATACCAAGAAATATGCTACTGTTAAGCCTCCTTCCACTGATGAAAAGCCTCAGCAGTCAGTCTCCACAAAACCCGATTGTATGCCTCCTCCAAAACGCTGATGCTTGCCACAAGGTTCAAGAGAGTCTGATTTTTCATTGCTTACTTACAGTGCCATTCACCTTATCACTTCCTTCCATTGGCTTTGTAGACAGTCTTCATCGTTACAGTCATAATTTTCAACTTTATCATCTCAGGCTATGAATTTACCTCAGCTGAGAAATGATTTTAGGTAAGTGTTAACACTGCTTTTATGAGAGAGAGAGAGAGAGAGAATGTGTGGGTATGAAAGATGAATAAATAAGAAATATATAATGATAGTGAGAGAGAGAATGAATTGTCTGTTACTATATTCTTATAATTGTACAGAATTTTTAAATGTACTGCATATATTTTTATAGTAAAGTTCAATGTATTTTTAAATTGTATTTCTGTGCATCATCTGCACTTAACATGTAACAAACATGCAAATGCCTCATACTGTATCATGTGATATTCTGAAAAAACTTTAGCATGTCTATTCACTGGTATGCTGCACATTTTTATTGTTGCAATATTTATTGTTTTTACACTTATTTTTCTGTGCAGCGTATTCCGTTAGCTTATAACACTTAAGCAAAAACACTCGTGGAAACGTTTGATGCTACATCTTAATGTTCAGGTAAAGGTTTAGTAATATCTGTTCTTTGACTTATATTATAACAACAACTGTACTGTATTTACTTATAATTTAATTTGCATTAGGTAAAGTTTAAGTACAGTAATAGTAATGTAGGCATAATTTAAAGTACAGTATGTGAAAATTTGTGGTTAGATATATGCAAAGTATATAGCCACTTATATGTAATGAATTTGAATATGTGCATTTTTTGACTCATGCAGGTATTGTATGAACCATTTGACCGTGCAAGAAGTGGAATTACTGTACACAAACAGATATACAGTATGCACTTTCCCACCCGAGTTAATAATGTGACTGCAACCAAAGGAAATAAAAGCAGCAATTAAAAGAATTAATCATATACACCTAGTTTGCTTTTTATGCGTGTTTATAATCTGCAAAAGTGGAATAACACCCCTAAAAAATAATAGTAAATAAATACGAAATTTGCGAATAACTCCCATGCAAAAAAATTCGAAAAAAAAATTTTCATATTAGTAAATAATTGACCGCCTCGGAGGCACTTTTCCGCCATGCTCCTCCTCTTCAACTGCTTAATGCGATCGGATATTATGAAGATAATGGAAAAAAGCATTAAGAACAAACAGCAAACAAACTTGTGATATAATATCGTCAGGGAAATAGCATGCGAGGGTGCATCAGCTGATACAGAGGCGGCAAAGTGTTTGCAGATAGAGGTTCGTTCTCCCGCATCCTCCTCCTCTTCTACCGCTTATTGTGATCGAGTATCATGAAGAGAATTGAAAAAAAGCATTAAGAACAAACAGCAAACAAACTTTCGATATAATATCGTCAGGGAAATATCGTGCGAGGGTGCATCAGCTGATACGGAAGCGGCAAAACATTTGCAGATAGGGGTTCGTTCTCCCGCATCCTCCTCCTCTTCTACCACTTAATGCGATCGAATATTATGAAGATAATTGCAAAAAGCATTAAAAACAAACAGCAAACAAACTTTCGATATAATATCATCAGGGAAATAGCGTGCGAGGGTGTATCAGCTGATACGGAAGCGGCAAAACGTTTGCAGTTAGAGGTTCGTTCTCCTGCATCCTCCTCCTCGTCTACCACTTAATGCGATCGAATATTCTAAAGAGAATTGAAAAAAAGCATTAAGAACAAACAGCAAACAAATTTTTCTATATAATATCATCAGGGAAATATCGTGCGAGGGTGCATAAGCTGATACGGAATCGGCAAAATGTTTGCAGAAAAAGGTTCGTTCTCCCGCATCCTCTTCCTCTTCTACCGCTTAATGCGATGGAATATTATGAAGAGATTTGAAAAAAAGCATTAAGAACAAACAGCAAACAAACTTGCGATATAATATCATCAGGGGAATAGCATGCTAGGGTGCATCAGCTGATACGGAGGCGGCAATACGTTTTCATCCTTGTGCTCACTGCCACCATGCATGTCCCAGTGTATGCTTGTTGCCCACTGCATAATAGAGTGCATTAATTTGTTTACTGTACAGTAAGTCTGTATCTTTTATACTGTACACTATTTGCATGTTAATATAAATAACGATGGGTCTTTCTGCTTTGTTATGTACTCATAAAATATGTTTTATTTATCTTATATCTTTGGTATAGTGTGTCTATAAACGGTTGTGGAATGTATCTATGCCCATTATCATTGTTTCTTATCGAAAATGACTCGTTTCATTACGCAAAAATTACAATATGCGGCACTTCTGAGAACCTTTCTTCGCGTTATTCTAAGAACTAGGTGTACTCATGTCTAATCATCATATTCATTCTCTTACAGGCATACATTGATTGCTTGTGTTGTATTACAGTATTAATCTAAAACAAGTTTTCTCATATAAGTGCGTTATACATAATATCATGTATTAGTTTCCTTTAGAGATTCTTCTGGCTCATTTTTTCCAGATAATGTACAGTAATCCGAATAGAACTGTTAGTGCTAACTTCCATAAATAATTTATCATCCTTCAAGCAAGATATTTTTTAAAAATTCATGAAGGATAATGCAGGAAATTTAGGTTTTCCTTTTCACTTTTCTTTTGATAGGTAAAATTACTACACCTGCATTTGTTGAGCATTGCTACACAGTACGATCTTTCACGAGTAAACAAAATAATTGTTTTTTTTTCTAAATGTGGCCTCTTCTCTGCATATAGGAAAGAAATGGATAAAACTAGAGAATTTCATATGTTAATACCGTTTACAAACGAGCAGAACTGAATATGTACAATTGTCCTCGTATGCGTGTTAATCTGTCTTGTAAAAAAAATTAATGTTTCAATATATATTGCAGAGTAGTACTGGTGAAGAAGGCAGTGGTGCCATGTATATTGTGACCCTACACACAGAAGAATCAGATGGAAAACGAGGAAAGGTCACATTTTCATGCTCCCTCTCACAGCTCACACACCTCGTCACACGCTTAAGACAGGCCAGTCGATGTATTCAAAAGTATGCCAGCAACAGCTGATTAAAAAGGGCATTAGACATAATATTGTTATTTTGATAATAGTCTAGTTTCTATGATAACCAATTTAGGTGTAAAGCGAGAGCCTGTGAAATTTTTTGGGTTTGTTTACATTTTCCTCATATGCCTCTTTATACCAAGTGATGTTATAATATATTGTTACTGCTTTAAACATCAGAGAAGTACATTACAGTTTTCATACAAATATGACATTCATTCGAAAACACTATTTAAAAAGTAAAGTTTGATTACCGAGTTGAATTATTCGTAATTTGCACGAATGTTTCACACTAAAGGAATGATGTAATACATATTCATATAAACTAAATTTTTTGGCGTATACCGGTGATGTTACCTTAGTTGCATTTTAGATGCAATACTGCACGTTATTTTGCAAAGTATGCAAAATATTATGGTACAGTACTGTATATTGAGTGCATTTTGGCTACAATATTGTAATCCAATCAATCAATCAATCACAATATATATATATATATATATATATATATATATATATATATATATATATATATATATATATATATATATATATATATATATATATATATATATATATATATATATATATATATATATATATATATATATATATATATATTAGGTATTGATTGAACTACAATATTGTAGCTATTTCGACCTCAAACTATAGCACTGTACCATGTAGAATTTTTAGTTAAAAGCTTAGAGTAGTTTGGTATTATATGCAACAAATGAGGATAATACCAAATGAGTATAAATGGTAATTCTGCACAATTAAGTATGGAAATCAGCAGTATTGAAATTATAATTTGATATGAAAGTCTGTAGTTCAGCAAAATTTCTTTTTACCTTATATTGTTCTCTCTGACCATTGACAGCTGTAATGAGGAGGCAATCTGTTTATGCTATACCTGAATAATAGTTTTTTCAATTTATTATGCCATTTCTAGCGGAACCATCAGGGTAGCCTTAACTGAAAAACTGAAGTACCAGGACTTCACATTCCTCTGCTAAAGCTCTCCTTTTTTAGTTAGTTGGTGTAGGACAATAGCTATTGAGGGAGGGAGAGAATGCTTTACCCACACATCCCCTTCCCATATAGTATTTTTTTCCGAGAGGAAATGCATACTGGTGGGGAATTCTATCTCCCCACTGCCAAGCATATCCCATTTAGTCACTTCCTGCGACATGCAGGGAATATGTGGACAGTTATAAATAAACGCAGTTTTTTTACTCCACTATTAGTAAACCACGTTTAGGTGCCATTTGTTGAAACAGAGTTTACTATTATAACATTTATTAGCATGATCTTTGTGAAATATGTAGAAAGACTCAACTCTATTCAACATACTGTGGAAATATGTTGAGGAACGTAACTAGAACATTCCTACTATAAAATAACCACAAATGCTGTGCCAAGTTATCTAATGCATGTAATACACTACAAGTCTGCTTTCAGTTTAGTTTCTAGATGAATAGATATATCAGCATAAATTAAGAATAGAGCATCAGGTTGTTGCAATCACATTCATCGATACACATATCTTAGTATATTTGTAATTTTATGAAAGTTACAATTTTTACGTGCATTGCTTGCTTTTCTATTGAACTTTCATTGTCTACTGCACCTGCTCAAAATACCGTTAAAATGTACTGTATATCTATTGCCTTTAAATTTTGTAATAAGAGGTATATTTTATATATCCCTTTCTACTATTTATATCTAAAATGTTGTTGTCTTTTGCTAATGATTCACAGTCTTTATTTAAGAATGTAATAAATTTAGAGCTTACTTTCCATGCCATTAATGTTTGAATAGTGGTTATTTTCAGTATCTGATTTGAGTTACAAATGTTTCGGCCACTTGTCAGTCATATACTCCGTAAAAAATTTGCTTCTTGGATATTACGTTAAATTAATAGGCATTTTCACTGTCATTACTCTTGATAGTTACCTTGCATATTTTTTAAATTTTTTTATTTTCATTGCAGAGACATTGTAAATATTGGTATATTTCCTTGGTGCACATTCCCTAGTCAGATGATTGTATATGCTCATTCTTACTGTCTTGGAGGCCAAATAGTGATATATCATACCACTGTATTATCCCATATCACAAAGATGATTATATAAAGTATCCTAAAACACTGAAAAGAAAAGTGTAGAGATACCTGTCAATGAGATATATTTAACAGTTTCGTTTGCTACGGGATCTCTTGAATCATCATTTTATTTACTTTCAACAAGGCCCATATTCGTAGATGGTATAATATAAGTGACGAGTTTCTCTTCCCGTCTCCTTTCAAAGTGGTATGTAATTTATACAGTATATACCACTTTGAAAGGGTTAGACAGCAATGTATATAAATTAATTTGCTGAAAAGCAAGCATCGTGATTGATTTTTTGGTTTTCATAATTTGTCCATTTCTTATTTTGAATTTGATGATGTACACCAGCTCATATATAATAGTGTAATAAGCTTGCAATCTGAAGATGAGTATGATGATAATGGTATTTGATTTATGTGAAATAATATTTTTTTTTAATAGACAACTCTATGAAGTTCTTTTTTCTCTCCTGGTTAATCTATAACTTGGATTGATTATTATTGGTGAATATATCTGCCTTTTATGCAATTTAGGATATTCCAATACTTTAATAACTGGAATTCATGTTTTTTTCTGTTACCCCAAAAGTAAAATTTTAAATTGATTGTATGTGTATATATAAGATTAGTGAATTGTACGTGCTACCTCTGACTGCCAACATTTATATATACTGAAGTGCCCAGATACTGCCTGCTAGGTTCCTATGAATAAATTATTCTTTCTATCACCAAAGACAAGATGAAAGTCGAGATTACATTGGTGAATGTAAAACTACCTTCCAAGTTCAGAATTTCTGTAGTTTTTCTTGATATGTACTACAAGTATGGCTAGAACAAGAGCTCAGCTTTGAATAAGTATATCCTGATTATGGGCCATATCCCTCGGATATTCTCTTTTTCTGTTAGAAAAAAGTTGTTGGAATTATACAGTGTACTTCATTTGCGTAGTTAGCAGAAATTTTATTAAAGCATTTACATCATACTTTAAAAGTAATGGAAGCAGGTGATGTGATTGCAATCTCGCTGTAACTTGTGTAGGTCTGTTACCTTCAAGACTTACTCCAATAATGAGAGAAATTGCTAAGTACTGTAAAGTCATTAGTTTTCCAGATATCCGTAAATAAAATACATGTTGTATATGTGTTGCGTTGCCCACAGGAGTAAATTACTGTATATGTAATTTAGATAATATTTTCAGCATTCCACAGATCAAACAAAAATGATTTTTTTTTTTAAGTAAAGCCTTATTTTATTGCATCTATGCAATAAATACCTATCTCTGTGATATCAGCAATCAATAGTCTAATTCTCTGTTACACTGAGTATTCTTTCCAATTCTGTAATAAAGTTTTTAATCTAATGTAATATAAGTTTGCCTATCTCTCTAGTGGTTTAATTTTCAACATGAAAAGAATGGTAACACTGACTGTAACAGTCGTAATTAAGACATTATGGATTTGACTTGGGAAACAGTGCTGTCATCCCTCAAGGAGTCCTTCCTCGGATAGATGGTTCTGTGACAGAAAGATTCATATATCTTACATTTGGAGTTTCATGCCTGTATTCTTGTACTTCAGAGCAAAAGTGTGCATTCTCTCCAGAAGAATACTGCTGATACTGTTACTTTTTAATTTTTTCAGAAAGTCACTGATTTATTTGTGATTCTGTATTAATATCAATCCACGTCCTAAAAGCTGAAACTTTCATATACACTCCTGGTTTATTAGGTTCAGCACATTTATATCCATAGCTAACGACACCAATTTGAACCCATTGATTTGGGCATACCTGAACCACTAATGGTCCTCCACTGTCACCCTGGAAGTAGAAAAAGATCGTCAGTACTTATATTGTCTTAAGCTCTGTTCTCTCTAGACAGTTTTAGAGCTTTATGCAAGAGTTTTCATCTTAATTCCATACAATTTTCTTCATAGTCCTCCATATAGCTTGGAAAAAAAAATTGGGGGAACAAAGAAGCTCCCTTAATTACGAACAACCGAGTTACGAAGATTCACAGATAAAAACAAAAACCTACCCATGTACTAATGTATGTATTACTGTACTGTATTATTACTGTATAAAAATTCATTAACACTATTCCTTATGTTTTGTGTAGTAGTTAAGTGTCCTTAGCCTAAGTACTGTGCAGTACTGCATATGTATGTACTGTACAATGCTTTTTTTTTTACCTAAACATAACTTATAAACAATCCTACTTACAAACAGACTTCTTAAACCTAACTCGTTTGTAAGTCGGGGAGTGTCTGTACTGAAAAGTAATATATTTTACTGTGCATTAGGAAGCTACCTATAAAAATGGCTGAACTTGTGATAAATGTGGTAAAATAACTTTCCTACCATTTGAGTGAGTCAAATATCCTCTCTAATGGTGCAGAAATAAAGTTACCATTAAAATACTTTCAACTCTATGGACACAACTCAAATCAAGTGAACACAGCAAACTAAAAATAACCTCCACAATCATTAACTACAACATCTCTCTTTAAGCACCAAGAACGATAACTCATCTCTCATACCATCAGCATCCTCCATCTTAAATACAGACTCAACTTACGAACGAGTTAGGTTCTAGAAGTTCGTCCGTAAGTAGAACTGTTCATAAGTTGTGTTTAGGTAAAACAAAAAGTACTGTACAGTACATTCATATTCAGTACTCTACAGTACTTAGGCTAATACATAAAACATGAAGTATACAGTAGTAATGAATTTTAATATTGATATTTTGTATGTACTGTAGTGTATGTATGTTGGGTAATCGCCAGAGAGGACTGCAATTTTTACACAAGGTTCCAGTACCTTATGTTTCAGATATCCATGATAATGAGAGTGATAGAAAGATTTTTCTACCAAGAGTTAATAGATCTCCAAAAATGTCTTCAACAATGAAGTACATTTTGTCTTAGAATACGAGCTGAAGACACTCTTCCAAAAAAGTGTCTTCAGCAAAGATTGTTTTGTACTTTGGGTGAACCTAACTAGTTCGTAAGTTGAGGAGTGTCTGTATTTACGATGGAGGATGCTGATGGTATGAGAGATGAGTTATCGTTCTTGGTGCTTAAAGAGAGATGTTGTAGTTAGTGATTGTGGAGGTTATTTTTAGTTTGCTGTGTTCACTTGATTTGTGTCCATAGAGTTGAAAGTATTTTAATGGTAACTTTATTTCTGCACCATTAGAGAGGATATGAAATATTAGAGATTTTTAACTACCATTTTATTTTTATCAAACCTTGGAAAAACAATAAAGGATAGCAAATAAAGAACAATCTTTCCTGAAGACACTTTTCTGGAAAAAAAGAGATTTGGACCTCATTAAGTTTAGTTTATGTGTGACAGCAACTATTTATCCAAAAGAAAACTATATAGATTGCCTTTGAAAGCTGCGAAGGACGATGCATTTTTAAGATGGATCATGGCACCAGCTACACTGAATAATTTTGAATATTTATTACACATCTTTTATAATCCCTTCACAACTGACAGGTCATTACACTCTTCATCTCTTTTTCTCTTTACTTTATGTATTCTTCGTGCCCAGGTCCGTTAAATGCTGTTTTATTTTATTATTTTTTTGCCCCTCATGGTGTCACAATCATTAAAAAAAAAAAAAAAAAGATTTTGGGGGGTTTACCAAAAAAATCCGCGATGCACTGAATTTGCGGTAGGTGATTCGCCATATAACGAGGGATTACTATATATATATATATATATATATATATATATATATATATATATATATATATATATATATATATATATATATATATATATATATATATATATATATATATATATATATATATATATATATATATATATATATATATATATATATATATATACAAAAGGGGGTCCCCACTTTACATCAGGGTTCCATTCCTGATAGCTAAATCGAGTTGGATTTCGACTTAAGTCGAAACACATCTATAATTCAAACCTAGGTCCCCGTAATACTAAAATAAATACTCTAAAACATAGAAACATAATTTAAGTTCATAATCTAATACATAAAAATAGTTAAATTACACTATTTACAGTATTGCTTACCTTTACTTCTGTGGTTGGTTTGCATCTGGATGACTGGTATGTTGAAAAATTGCTTTAATAATTTTTTATTGGTCTCTGATGTAACATTGAAACGGTTTAACTCGGAACGACTAAACGTGCACCCCCTGCATATATATATATATATATATATATATATATATATATATATATATATATATATATATATATATATATATATATATATATATATATATATATATATATATATATATATATATATAACCAAATAAGCACATTACATATGTGAAAACATGAATCATTTTTTACCCCGACCGGGACTTGAACCTAGGACGTATAATTACTAAGTCAAGGCGCTACCAACTACACACCACGGAAGGTTAAAAGGAATCCAACCTTATAGCTTATATCTGCTATACTTACGAATGAACGCATTCTATCTGAATGCCACTATGTTCATATTACAGATTCCCCAACCTCACCTGTGGCTTCATTTTCACATTTAATTCAATTCCCAATCTCATTCGGGCCATACAATAACCAAATAAGCACATTACATATGTGAAAACATGATTTTTTTTTTTACCCCGACAGGGACTTGAACCTAGGACTTATAATTACTAAGTCAAAGCACTACCAACTACACACCACGGAAGGTTTTATATATATATATATATATATATATATATATATATATATATATATATATATATATATATTATTATTTATATAATATATATATATATATATATATATATATATATATATATATATATATATATATATATATATATATATATATATATATATATATATATATATATATATATATATATATATATATTATTATTTATATATATATATATATATATATATATATATATATATATATATATATATATATATATATATATATATATATATATTATTATTATTTATATATATATATATATATATATATATATATATATATATATATATATATATATATTATTATTTATATATATATATATATATATATATATATATATATATATATATATATATATATATATATATATATATATATATATATATATATATATATATATATATATATATATATATGGAAGGAAAGGCCCATTAAATAAAACAACGAATATATATATATATATATATATATATATATATATATATATATATATATATATATATATATATATATATATATATATATATATATATATATATATATATATATATATATATATATATATATATATATATATATATATATATATATATATATATATATATGGAAGGAAAGGCCCATTAAATAAAACAACGAATATATATATATATATATATATATATATATATATATATATATATATATATATATATATATATATATATATATATATATATATATATATATATATATATATATATATGTATATATATATATATATATATATATATATATATATATATATATATATATATATATATATATATATATATATATATATATATATATATATATATATATATATATATAAGTACTTAGGTCACGAAATTAATAAGTATTTATATATATATATATATATATATATATATATATATATATATATATATATATATATATATATATATATATATATATATATATATATATATATATATATATATATATATATATATATATATATATATATATTCGTTGTTTTATTTAATGGGCCTTTCCTTCCATTTTAGACTGTATGTTAACAGTTCAGTGTTATTATATATATATATATATATATATATATATATATATATATATATATATATATATATATATATATATATATATATATATATATATATATATATATATATATATATATATATATATATATATATATATATATATATATATATATATATATATATATATATATATATACAAGCTCCCCTGCTTACAAACAACCGAGTTACAAACATTCACATGTACAAACAAATACCTACCCATTATCTACCCATGTTATAACATATGTATTGCTGTGCTGAATATTATTGCTTTATGAAACTTCATTAATACTGCATACTTTATGTTTTCTATATTAGTTAAGTGTCTTTAGCCTAAGTACTGAACAGTACTGCATAGGTATGTACTATACAGTACTTTTTTTTTTTTACATAAGCACAATTTATGAACAATTCTACTTGCAAACAGATGTCTGGAACGTGACTCATTCGTAAGTTGGGGAGAGAGAGATAAAGAGTGTGATTACCTAATTGTGTTTACGGGAAAGAGCCCAAAGCTCGTATCTTCCCGTCTCCTGATCGGTTCCATTTTAGACTTAGTCATACTTATCATACCTGTCCTTAAAACTATGGATTGAGATAGCATTAACTACCTCCTCGCTTAGTGTGTGTGTGTGTGTGTGTGTGTGAGTGTGATTACCTAATTGTGATTACCTAATTGTGTTTACGGGAAAGAGCCCAAAGCTCGTATCTTCCCGTCTCCTCATCGGTTCCATTTTAGACTTAGAGATACTTATCATACCAGTCCTTAAAACTATGGATTGAGATAGCATTAACTACCTCCTCGCTTAGCCAATTCCAATTATCAACTACTCTTACACTGAAAAAGTATTTCCTTACATCCTGCAAAGAAGTTTTCTTACGAAGCTTCAAACTATGACCTCTAGTTCTAGAGCAGCCATATCAAAATATCGATCCCTATCCACTCTATCATAACCATGAAGGAATTTAAAGACTGTCACCATATCCCCCCTTACTCTTCTAGCTTCGAGTGATGGTAAGTCTAATTCCCTCAGCCTCTCATCATAACTGAGATTGCGTATTTCTGGCACCAGTTTCGTGGCATGTCTTTGAACTTTTTCAAGCTTAGCTATGTGCTTTTTCAAGTGCGGATTCCAAAAGGGGGCTGCATATTCGAGTTTTGGACTCACATAGGTTACATAAATATTTCTGAACATTTCCTTGTCCATGTGCCCGAAGGCTACCCTTACATTTGATAAGAATGCATATGCTGCCCTTACTATGCCATTTATATGTATTTCTGGAGACAAATCTGCCTGTGTGTGTGTGTGTGTGTGATTACCTAATTGTGTTTACGGGAAAGAGCCCAAAGCTCATATCTTCCCGTCTCCTGATCGGTTCCATTTTAGACTTAGTGATACTTATCGTACCTGTCCTTAAAACTATGGATTGAGATAGCATTAACTACCTCCTCGCTTAGCGAATTCCAATTATCAACTACTCTTACACTGGAAAAGTATATCCTTACATCCTGCAAAGAAGTATTCTTACGAAGCTTCAAACTATGACCTCTAGTTCTAGAGCCAGCCATATCGAAATATCGATCCCTATCCACTCTATCATAACCATGAAGGAATTTAAAGACTGTCACCATATCCCCCCTTACTCTTCTAGCTTCGAGTGATGGTAAGTCTAATTCCCTCAGCCTCTCATCATAACTGAGATTGCGTATTTCTGGCACCAGTTTCGTGGCATGTCTTTGAACTTTTTCAAGCTTAGCTATGTGCTTTTTCAAGTGCGGATTCCAAAAGGGGGCTGCATATTCGAGTTTTGGCCTCACATAGGTTACATAAATATTTCTGAACATTTCCTTGTCCATGTGCCTGAAGGCTACCCTTACATTTGATAAGAATGCATATGCTGCCCTTACTACGCCACTTATATGTATTTCTGGAGACAAATCTGCCAGTATGTTTACTCCTAGATCTCTCTCATTTTCTGTCTCTTGAAGTTGTACTCCAGCCACCGAGTAGTCAAGCTTGGGCCTTCTTGCACTTGTACCCATTCTCATTACCTTACATTTTGAGGTATTGAATTTCATTAGCCACTTTTCTGACCACTCATGCAGATTATTTAGATCCTCCTGAAGTTCTCTACCATTGTTCTCGTTTTTTACTTTCTTCACAATCTTTGCATCATCTGCAAACATATTCATGAATGAATTTACAGACTCTGGTAGGTCATTTACATATACAAGGAACAAAAGTGGCCCTAAAACTGAACCCTGTGGAACTCCACTACTAACTCTTCTCCATAAAGACACTGAGTGTCTTACTCTAACCCTCTGTTCCCTTCCTTCTAAGTAAGTTTTTATCCATTCCAAAACATTTCCACCTATTCTAGCCATTGAGTGCAGCTTCCTAATAAGTCTCCCATGTGGAACAGTGTCAAACGCTTTCTGGAAGTCTAGGAATATGCAATCTGCCCAGCCCTCTCTTTCCTGTAAGATTTGGCTTACCTCATCATAAAATTCTAATAAGTTTGTTACTGTTGATCTACCTTCTCTGAAGCCATGTTGCCTCACTGACAAAAAGTTGAAGGATTCCAAGTGAAGAGAGATATGTTTCCTTAGTAGTTTCTCCATAACTTTGCAAACTATGCTGGTCAAGGAAACTGGTCTATAGTTCAGAGCCGTATCCCCCCTTCCCTTTTTGAAGATAGGTATCACATTTGCTTGTGTGTGTGTGTGTGTGTGTGTGTGTGTGTGTGTGTGTGTGTGTGTGTGTGTGATTACCTAATTGTGTTTACGGGAAAGAGCCCAAAGCTCGTATATTCCCGTCTCCTGATCGGTTCCATTTTGTACTTAGTGATACTTATCATACCTGTCCTTAAAACTATGGATTGAGTTAGCATTAACTACCCCCTCGCTTAGCGAATTCCAATTATCAACTACTCATACACTAAAAAAGTACTTCCTTACATCCTGCAAAGAAGTTTTCTTACGAAGCTTCAAACTATGACCTCTAGTTCTAGAGCTAGCCATATCAAAATATCGATCCCTATCCACTCTATCATAACCATGACGGAATTTAAAGACTGTCACCATATCCTCCCTCAATCTTCTAGCTTCAAGTGATGGTAAGTCTAATTCTCTCAGCCTCTCATCATAACTGAGATTGCGTATTTGTGGCACCAGTTTCGTGGCATGTCTTTGAACTTTCCATGCTTAGCTACGTGCTTTTTCAAGTGCGAATAAAAAAAGGGGGCTGCATATTCAAGTTTGGGCCTCACATAGGTTACATAAATATTTCTGAACATTTCCTTGTCCATGTGCCTGAAGGCTACCCTTACATTTGCTAAGAAAGCATATACTGCCCTTACTATGCCATTTATATGAATTTCTGGAGACAAATCTGCCAGTATGTTTACTCCTAGATCTCTCTCATTCTCTGTCTCTTGAAGTTGTACTCCTGCCACCGAGTAGTCAAGCTTGGGCCTTCTTGCACTTGTACCCATTTTCATTACTTACATTTTGAAATATTAAATTTAATTAGCCACTTTTCTGACCACTCAAGGAGACTATTTAGATTTTCCTGAAGTTTTCTACCATTGTTCTCATTTCTTACTTTCTTTACAATCTTTACATCATCTGCAAACATATTCATGAATGAAGTTACATACTCTGGTTGGTCATTTACATATACAAGGAACAAAAGTGACCCTAAAAACTGAACCCTGTGGAACTCCACTACTTACTCTTCTCCATTCAGACACAGTGTCTTACTCTAACCCTCTGTTCCCTTCCTTCTAAGTAAGTTTTTATCCATTCCAAGACATTTCCACCTATTCTAACCAATGTTTGCAGCTTCTTAATAAGTCTCCCGTGTGGTACAGTGTAAAATGCTTTCTGGAAGATTAGGAATATGCAATATGCCCAGCCCTCTCTTCCCTGTAAGATTCGGCTTACCTCATCATAAAAGTCTAATAAGTTTGTTACTGTTGATCTACCTTCTATGAAGCCATGTTGTCTCACTGACAAAAAGTTGAAGAATTCCAAGTGAAGAGAGATATGTTTCCTTAGTAGTTTCTCCATAACTTAGCAAACTATGCTGGTCAAGGAAACAGGTCTATAGTTTAGAACCGTATCCCTCCTTCCCTTTTTGAAGATAGGTATCACGTTCACTTGTTTCCAGCATCTTGGAATCTCCCCTGACTCCAGTGACTTTTTAAATATGACACTTAGTGCCACTGATTTTGAGTTTGCACATTTTTTAAGTACATGAAGGGATATATCATCAGGACCTGTAACTTTATGGACATCTAACTCCATCAGCACTTTACATATCTCTGTGGCTGAAAGAATGATGTTCTCTAATACCGGCCCATGAGCTTCTATCTCTGCAATCTGAGGGGGTGGAGTATTTTCTACTGCAAATACTGACGTAAACTCCTTGTTCAGTTCTTTGCAGATCTCTTCATCTGTCTCAGTGATGCTTCCATCCGCTCTCTTAAGCCTTAAAACCTGTTCTTTTTCCTTCAGTTTTCCTCTGATAAAGCTGTGAAAAAGTTTGGGATTTTCTTTAGCCTTCCTGGTGATGTTCCTTTCATAGCCTCTCTCTGCCTCTCTTCTTTTACTTAGGTAATCATTTCTTGCTCTTTTTTAGGCTTGCCAGGCACTTATGTTATTCTCCACCAATACCTTTTCCACCATTTGTCTCACCACCCCTTAGCTCTTATACACTAATTATCGAACCATTTCTCTCTGGCATGAATTACACCTACTTTGATGACAGGTATGCAGCAATCTACTATCTTCCCACATTTCTCACAAAAGATGTACATTTCTTATACAGATTTGTTGTAAAATAAGGTCCTCCAGTCAATAACTGCAAAAATCTCATCATGTCCTCAGTGCCTCTACTCTCAGGGAGAACAACTTCAATGATATACTCCATCAACAACACACAGTAATCGCTCTTTCCAATTGGTGGTTCATACTCATTTTTTCAATATCCGACATGTTATCTGTGAATACTAGATCAAGTAGTGATGGCTAATCCCCACACCTGGCCCTTATTGGTTCCAGTACATGTTGGTGTAAGAAATTCCCTTGCACGCAATCTAGGAATTTTGCCCCAAATGAGTCCTCACCACTGTGTGGGTCAAGATTTATCCAATCTATCTCTTTAATGCTTAAAATCCCCCATAATCAAAATCCTACATTTTCTCTCCCGTGCCATGCTAACAACTGAGCTTATGACTACAGTAGTACCTATATGACTTTCCTCATAAACTTCTAGCCTATGTTGGTTCCTTGGTGGGTTATATACAACAGGTATTATAATGCTCTCTGACCCAGTATTTATGCGAGCAAAAATAAATTCCTTGAATTCACTTTCTATAGCGAAGTTTATTTCTTCAACCTGAATCCTTTCACTTATGAGCAGTGCTATCCCTCCATCAGTCCTCTCAGATCTTTCAACCCTTAATACTCTGGAGCACTTAGGAAAAACTGTGACTTGTTTATGTACTCACTCAAGTTAGTCTCTGTAACTGCTACTATATCTGTCTTACTGTTGTCAATCCTATTTTTTAATTCTACTGCCTTACCAGCTAATCCATCAGCATTTGTGTATAACAATCTTAATGAGGCCCCATCCCCTGATCATCTGTCATTATCTTCTTTATCTCCCCTTTGTTTGGAAGAACTCTGAAATGAAAATTTTTCTTCTCTTCTACATTTCTTTCCTCATTTAACCTTCTAGCCTCTTGCAACATGTTTTTGACCCTTTACATCTTTTCCTGTGTTCTGTATCGTCTAATGAATACTTCTTTGGATTCTTGAAGGTCTTATAGACTTTTTTCCTCATCAATATTTCTCTACATGTGTCCACTCTCTCAAAGGTTACTTTTGTAGGTCTCTGGTTTCCCTCCCTAAATATTTTACCTAGTTGGTGAATGTTCACAATATCCTCAGGACCACAAACTACTCCAAGTTTTCTGATCAGGTCTACAACCCTAGCTTTATTTTCTTCAAGTCTCCCCTGCCATGTTGGCTCCTGAGATTCGCTTATGCCTGTTATTACCACTGTCTTCTCTTTATCAAGTGCCTGTTTAAGCAGTGGCTTTGCCCTTTCCATCACAACGTCTTTAATTTTTTTGATTACTGTTGCTTTATAATCAACTGTTTGTATGTTTCCAGTGCCACCACCTTTACAGCCTCTTTTACTACCACATTCCCCTTTAGTGCATCAGCAAAGGAAGTTTTCATGGCATCATGTTCCGTATTCAGCTCCTGAAACTCTTTTCTAAACTGTTCGATGTTTTTCTTAATCTGGACATTCCAAGCTGCAATCTCGTCTCTCTCAGAAGAGAGCAGTGAACTAGCATTTAATTCACATAGGTTGTCATTCAGCTGTTTGCTGTTATCTTCTTCTTTAGAAATTCTGGTTTATAGTTCAGTCTTTTCCCCTTCCAGCTTCTTTATTCATTTTTCTAGTTCTTTTCTCTCCTGCTTCCTCCAAACATCTTATTTCCTCTCTGAGTGTTTCATTCTCTTTCATTTCTCTATTCATACTCCGAATTTTATCATCAAGGTTTATAAGCATTGTCTCTAATTCATTGATTTTCTGTTTTAATCTCCTAACAGCTACTCCTCCTCCTGCTGCTCCATCCCATGGAGATCCTCTACCGTCCCTTCCCGACCTTTGGATGGGGGGGGGGGGTTGGAACAGAGATGGCCTCATTTTCATGTGTTCCCTTTCACAGATTATAGAAAGAAGAAGAAGAAAAAAGGGAGAAAAAAGAGAGAAAAGATTCTATTTAAGCTTCACACAGAATTTCTATATCTTCATATGAGTACTATTTAGTTACTCAATTCATCTCCTTTCTGGTAACACACATCCAAACTCAAAATTTGACTTTGGTAATATGAGGGAAAAAAGTGCAAAACAAAAGTCCTCTTGAAGGAAAATTTGAATTTGTATCTGAGGACACACCCACCTGTTTCTGCTATATATTCTTCTCAACTGATAAACCGGGCATTTCAGAAAAAAAAATAAATATAAATCACTTGCTAACAAGGTATGAGAGGGACATCACCAGGAAGGCTAAAGAAAATCCCAAGCTTTTCCACAGCTTTATCAGAGGAAAACTGAAGGTAAAAGAACAGGTTTTAAGGCTAAAGAGAGCGGATGGAAGCATCACTGAGACGGATGAAGAGATCTGCAAAGAATTGAACAAGGAGTTTCAGTCAGTATTTACAGTAGAAAATACCCCACCCCCTCAGATTGCAGTGATAGAAGCTCAAGGGCCGGTATTAGAGAACATCAACCTTACAGCCACAGGGGTATGCAAAGCGCTGATGGATTTAGATGTTCATAAAGCTACAGGTCCCGATGACATATCCCCTCATGTGCTTAAAAAATGCGCAAGCACAATATCAGTGGCACTAAGTATCATATTTAAGGAGTCACTGGAGTCGGGGGAGATTCCAAGATGCTGGAAACAAGCAAATGTGATACCTATCTTCAAAAAGGGAAGGAGGGATACGGCTCTGAACTATAGACCAGTTTCCTTGACCAGCATAGTTTGCAAAGTTATGGAGAAACTACTAAGGAAACATATCTCTCTTCACTTGGAATCCTTCAACTTTTTGTCAGTGAGGCAACATGGCTTCAGAGAAGGTAGATCAACAGTAACAAACTTATTAGAATTTTATGATGAGGTAAGCCAAATCTTACAGGAAAGAGAGGGCTGGGCAGATTGCATATTCCTAGACTTCCAGAAAGCGTTTGACACTGTTCCACATGGGAGACTTATTAGGAAGCTGCACTCAATGGCTAGAATAGGTGGAAATGTTTTGGAATGGATAAAAACTTCCTTAGAAGGAAGGGAACAGAGGGTTAGAGTAAGACACTCAGTGTCTTTATGGAGAAGAGTTAGTAGTGGAGTTCCACAGGGTTCAGTTTTAGGGCCACTTTTGTTCCTTGTATATGTAAATGACCTACCAGAGTCTGTAAATTCATTCATGAATATGTTTGCAGATGATGCAAAGATTGTGAAGAAAGTAAAAAACGAGAACAATGGTAGAGAACTTCAGGAGGATCTAAATAATCTGCATGAGTGGTTAGAAAAGTGGCTAATGAAATTCAATACTTCAAAATGTAAGGTAATGAGAATGGGTACAAGTGCAAGAAGGCCCAAGCTTGACTACTCGGTGGCTGGAGTACAACTTCAAGAGACAGAAAATGAGAGAGATCTAGGAGTAAAACATACTGGCAGATTTGTCTCCAGAAATACATATAAATGGCATAGTAAGGGCAGCATATGCATTCTTATCAAATGTAAGGGTAGCCTTCAGGCACATGGACAAGGAAATGTTCAGAAATATTTATGTAACCTATGTGAGGCCAAAACTCGAATATGCAGCCCCCTTTTGGAATCCGCACTTGAAAAAGCACATAGCTAAGCTTGAAAAAGTTCAAAGACATGCCACGAAACTGGTGCCAGAAATACGCAATCTCAGTTATGATGAGAGGCTGAGGGAATTAGACTTACCATCACTCGAAGCTAGAAGAGTGAGGGGGGATATGGTGACAGTCTTTAAATTTCTTCATGGTTATGATAGAGTGGATAGGGATCGATATTTTGATATGGCTGGCTCTAGAACTAGAGGTCATAGTTTGAAGCTTCGTAAGAAAACTTCTTTGCAGGATGTAAGGAAATACTTTTTCAGTGTAAGAGTAGTTGATAATTGGAATTGGCTAAGCGAGGAGGTAGTTAATGCCATCTCAATCCATAGTTTTAAGGACAGGTATGATAAGTATCACTAAGTCTAAAATGGAACCGATCAGGTGACGGGAAGATACGAGCTTTGGGCTCTTTCCCGTAAACACAATTAGGTAATCACAGGATCAGACTTTACATTTAACTCAATTTATACAAAATAAAAAATAATTAAAGAGAAAGCTAAAAGAAAAAAAAAAGAAAAAATAAGACTGCTGTGCTACTTGGCCACTAAACTCAGTACTGTTAACAGGTGTATTATTCGTATTTATTTAATTATTCAATTAATTTCTATATCAAACTAACTATCAAGTTTGTATAAATGGGAAGGATATTGATTTTAACAATATATGGAACCACAGGATCAGGTAAACGGCTGTAAGAACTCTCTCCAATTTACACAAAAAATTAGGTAATGTGATGTTATGGCTTCGCCTCTGGCAACACTTCTAAACTTCCTTCAAGGGAGGACAGGACAACTTCTTCTCTTTTCCCTCTCAAAAGTGTTCAAAATTTTTTCCTTTAATATTTTGGACAGTCTCTTTAACTACAAATATAATATATATATATATATATATATATATATATATATATATATATATATATATATATATATATATATATATCTCTTTTTTTACTCACAATACTCTGCAGTATCTCTTATTTAGGGGAATTTTTTTACATTTTATACCTAAGTCTTGGTCATTAAAAAATACAAAGAAAAATTCGAGTGTGTGTGTTTTTGATAATATATATATATATATATATATATATATATATATATATATATATATATATATATATATACATACATATATATATATATATATATATATATATATATATATATATATATATATATATATATATATATATACTGTATATGTATATATATATATATATATATATATATATATATATATATATATATATATATATATATATATATATATATATATATATATATATATATATATATATATATATGTATATATATATATATATATATATATATATATATATATATATATATATATATATATATATATATATATATATATATATATATATATATATATATATATATATATATATATATATATATGCTAGATTGTCTGTAATGCTTAGTATGTACAGTATCTATTTCTCATTTAGAGTTTCCATATTGACTGAATAAACACTGTGTTGTCATACTGGATAGGCTTCCATGGGAAAAATGTACTAAACCTTCTTTAGGCTTACACCTACTAAAAATTTATGTACTGTAATATGAGGGATACTATTATTATTTTACTAACTATACATTATAAGGATAGATTCGCCTTTGGTGACACGCTAATGTAGATCAAGAGGTAACTGTTCTATCACTACTCCTTTCACATTCTAGGAAAGGGTTATTTCTTCAACCCGATGACCTATGATCCTTGTTTTCAGAATTTAGAATAAAGTGAATCACTACTCACTCATTTCTTCGGCTAGAGAGGAACATCAATAATCTTTCCCCTATCTTTGCAAAACTCAGAAAGGACATGTGTGTCACAGATTCACTCACCTGACAGGTATCCTTTGAAGGGGTAAGAGTGCATATCACTTTTGATTCGTCTTCAGGGAGATAATACATGCTAGCACATTGACTGGTATCAATGACATCCAGTGTTACTCTCTGAAGAACATTGGTGTTTGAGCCTCCTGAGGAATAAGTAATATATTATTTTCATGGAATCATACTTTCAATAGCCTGTGAGGATGTTTCCTGGAAAAAATTTGCGAGCAAAGATTACAAACTGATCCTAAAAATGAGGAGTCCTGCCATATAATTACCAAGTTAAAATTAACTCTTGTTATCGGAGGTTAATTACAAGCTTTGACATAATCTATCACTTAGTAGTTATGTTGAAGAAATTTTTACTCACTTGCGGGATAGTTCTTACTTCAGTCTGAGGCAACTGCAGTTAAATGCAAAATAATGCTCCAATATTAGCTAGTAAAAATTCAGCAAAAAATGTATTGCAGCAACTATACATTTTTATCTGTAGTCCTCTTATCAAGTCTGCTCTCTTACGACGGGCTTTCCCAGACTTGTTCCACTTTTGATATTTCCTCTATTTTGCAGATTGTGTTACGAACTAAATATCTACAAAACTAAAACAAAAACATTGAATTTCTCTCTCTTCACTGAAATGAAAAAAAGGCTTGCAGTACCAGATCATGGACACCAACACTTTATTATAAGAAGCTTAAACGATAAATAACAATGACTCACCATAACTCAAAGCTCCCCATCCAGTTGCTACTGCCTTTCCTCCATAAGGAATATCGCCTTCTACTCCTATGCATACAGGTTGTATGGTAGGATCAGTTTCATATGTAAAGTTTTCCATTAGTTCAACTAAGGCTATATCATTTCCCTTTAAAGAAGACAAAAGATAGTATCAAATGAAAAGGCACTTCAAGAGTAATGAAATAGTGTCTTTCATTATAATAATTAAGAGACGACATAGATTTTTGCAGTTGAGAACAAAAATTAATTTGTCTTGAAGTCATGGTATATATGAAAGTCATACAGAGTAATACATTTTCTTATTTCTTACATGATCACTAAAAGAGTAATTTTCATGGATGATGTACTTGGCTACAGACATCATATTTGTATCATATAGATCAGAACTTCCATAAGCAACAGAGACATATTCTGCTGCAGCTGGGGTCCTGCAGATTAAAGTATGATGTTATTTTTTGGATTAGGTAAAGATCAGCGATTCCCAAAACATTAAATGTAGCCATATATATATATATATATATATATATATATATATATATATATATATATATATATATATATATATATATATATATATATATATATATATATATATATATACACACACACACACACAATGGCCGGAATCACCCTTGTAAGGGAGTTGGACAAGCCAAAAAATAGGCATTCACCATAAGCAATACACACCTCGATTACTCCTCTTAGCTCCTTGGGGATGAGGGTTGTCACAATTCCCCACCACCATCCTGCTTGGGTCATCAACAGGGTAGATGGGCAAGGATCTTATCCAGCGAGGTCCAACAGCTGCAACTGTTATACCCCCACTACTTCATCACATGGCAATCCCCGACACCCACCCGTCTATTTTAACTTTGCTAGCAGGGGCTAGAAATCTTTGGTCCACTCCACCTATACACAACCTTCCTTCACTCGTTCCAATCTCTAGCACTCTCTCTTCCCTGCTCCACTGTCATACTATTATCAGTTAACAGAAATTACATGTATTTACAACAGCTAATACTTCGTGCAGATTTTAATTTCATATTCTTTAGCACTGATTTGTTGTGTCAATATCGTTAATTAAAAATGATAAATCCCTTAAGGCACTAGCAAGAAAATGTGTTCAGGAACGGTCAACAACACCGAGTTAGGAATTCTTGCACAGAAAATATTTTTAAAGCAAATTTTCTGCATTACCTTTGGTCTTAATGCAATGTGACACTGAAGCATTTCTGCCAAAAATATATGTTTGAGTCGGTTCAAGTAAAAATACAATAATAATTCCCAGCCTCCAAGCTTAAAGATAATTCCTTTATCATTAGTATATTTAATCTTACTTGCAATCTGTTTGGCTCTTAACTTGAGCTTATTATATATACATTTTACCAACCCTGAAATGACCAGGTAGAGACAGTCTCGACCATTTTCTGTTGAGAGACATTATCTTCACCTGATCCTCAACATACTGCCTCTGTATTCCCTTGCTTACCCGCCCATCCGCCATAAAATAAACTAAATATAGTGTTGAGGTGACTGGGAATCCTCATGAGTATTTCCTTACTGATATTATATAAAACATTGGAGATTCTCGTAGGAAAACTCCAACCAAAGCACTGGTCATTGGTTCTCTGAATGTGCATGACAGTGGAATGAGAGATGAGAGAGAGAGAGAGAGAGAGAGAGAGAGAGAGAGAGAGAGAGAGAGAGAGAGAGAGAGAGAGAGAGAGAGAGAGAGAGAGAGAGAGAAAATTGTAAATGGGTATGTGCCTTGACTCAGCCACCCCCTTACAAGGGGGATTGCGGCTCTTGTATATACCCTGTACAAAGATATACAATAAATACATAAAGAGCATCAACAATACAGGATTTAGAATACACCTCACGAGGATATTGCATGAAAGGAAGCTCAATTTGGAATGAAAATTTCATGTGAAGACACATACAGATTAATGTATAACGCTAAGTATGACTATTATGACTTGAATAATTTGCAAACCTGAAATAAAATATGAAAGAGAACTCTCATACCTGTCGATGGGGTCAAAGAAGCAATGAGCTGCAGTTAGTACCCACAAAGACTTGATGATAGATCCTCCACATCTGTATACACGATTGTTTATCACAGTCATTACAGCAACATGGTACGGGAATTCATTCTCTTCAGCTACATATCCATTGACGATTTTTGTTTCAACTTTACCAGCATCAATAATGCCACAATCAGCTTTGCGGACAAAACAGCAGGAAAAGGAGCAATGATTATATGAAAGGTAATATATTATTCCTTTCCTCATCTTCAGCATATATATTACAAGACGTGTATATGAAAAAAATGTGTTTTTTTCTCAAGTAGTTAAAATATATATCACAGGAACATATTAAGGACAAATGATTGGGGGTTTGGGCCTCTCTGTAAAATGTTTTCTCGCAATATCAGGTTTGTCTGGATGTAACCTTCCACTGGTGGGAATTTGGGAAGTAAAAGTAGAGATTCTAAAGGCTGCCCTAATGTCTAAAACACTATCGGTCTGTAGTGGAAAAAGGTGATTGCTTTACCATTCACTTCCTGCAATGAACAAGTTACAGTGTAGAATGGAAGAGGGTCAAGATATTATATGATGTCCTTACCATAATAAGCTCTTGAGATACTGCAACGGGTTACCAATGACGTCACGTTGGCTTGGGTTGGCAATTCTGTGGTGATGTCTACGGTCTCCTGGGGAGTCCATGGCGGTACAAGAGTCTTATTTGTTGTTGATATTGGCGGTGTGGAAATTGTTCCTTGGCCTGAACGTGTTAAGATTCGTTTTATGCACCACTTCAAGTTTTGGACTAAACTATTTTTTTTCTCTGTTTCGATGTGTCTGGAATCAATCTGATAACTGTTTTTCTCGGGAATCACTATTTGTGTGTGTGTGTGTTAGTACCAACAATGTAGGTGCGGTGGGTACTTGAATAACCTGATATAACTAACCTAACCTAACCCAGCCTAATGTATCAAATTTGAAGCCTTACACACACCAGGAAGAATCTGCTTATAAGGCAACACGGTACATTTCAGGAAGTGGTAGTAACGCAGATTTCTTGGTTTAGACGAAGGGAAGGTTGCATAATACGAATCTTACCCCAGAAATATATGTAATTTTGTTTTGTTGCTTATCTACACGAATGTAAAGTTGTCCAAGTGTTGCTAAGTGAAAGAAAAAAGTTTACCTCGCTATCTTACATGAAGTGTTGTCTAATTGGTTCTCTTAAAAGTAGAACAAGTACATTTATCCAATTTATCGTTTGCGGGAGAGTTATCATTGTTTAGAAGCCTAGCTGCACACTCTGGGCATGGCACAAAATAATAAAATACGAATACGTGGGCAATCAAGCAAACAAAAGCACCATCACCAACACCAGCTCCAATAGCCTACAAACTTCAGATATTTCATGGTTACTTACCGTACTGACGAACATGAAATACAATATACCAAAAGAATATATTGCCAAAAACACCTTGAGCCAATGATTACTTTATATGAGTCATCATACTTTTCCATCAGAAGTTGCCAAATAGTTACAAAGTGAGTTTAATGGTTGGTGGTCACTGTGGTCCAGTGGTAACGCTTGTGCTTTGAATCGTTAGGCCGTGGCTTGGTAACGCACGTGCTTTAAATCGTCAGGCCGTGGCTGCGAGGCCCACAATGGCCTGATGTTTGAAAGGGTAGTTGTTCAGGGTAATTCGCCTAACGCAGTGGTCACACTTGGCAAAATCAAATTCCTTTGCAAGAAGGCACCATCCAACCTAACCCTTAACAGCAAAAGGAGTCCGTGATGTAAAACGATCACGGTGTCTTGTCGCTTTTATGCACTGCTTCCTTCTCTTCATTTTGTTCATATGGACAGGCTCTGTATAAACGTGACGAAAACAATGGAGTCAGTTTTCAAGGTGATATAACTAGTTACTCCTATAAACAAAATTTTAAATTCGTATATAAAATAGCTACATAGCCTGAGATATGGTGAATGATCTCCACCATAATCAAATACGGAGAGAGAGAGAGAGATTTTGTATATCACATTTGTGATAGTGTGCAGACAAAATGCCATTTGTGATATAAATATCGTATCAAGTCCCAGGAACATGTGTTCTATCTGGTGTCGCTTCTTTCATAAAAGGTGATTTTATGACGAATGACCAAGGATAGATCTACCTCGATTTATTTATTTTATATATTTATCATTGTACGTTTCCTTCGTTAAAATAGTATTTTATGATATTATTTTGAAAACGTCTTATATGACATGCATAAATTAGTGTACGTTTGAGCAGAAAAAAAATCCAAGATGTTCTTGGAATTGCAACATGTAACTGCTCACTATGAGAATCATTTTTTTTTTTAATTTAAGAATTAGAAAGTCCGCAGAAACTGTAAATACAATTATTTATTTCGTGTGGAATGATTGCTGCAGAAAAAAAAAAAGTTTGCCATAAGGGGAAAGTGAAGTCTAGAGTTGCAAATCAGCTACCATCGAATTTGTGTAAATCGAGAAACCTTTATTGCTTGTAATAAACTTGATCCTATGATTATCACATCTTGGTTTTAAAATATTTTTGTTAATATGGTTAATTTGGTAGTAAAAAAATAAGCTATTAAAATGAAAATTTGGTTTCTACCTACCCTCTGTGAGCGAGTATTGACACCTTGCGTTGGTTGTCAAATGCTTGTTTATGATTTTTGTTATGATACTCTGTGTCGGCAGGTCGAGGGTTCGCGCCCCGTCACGGACTGAGGTTAGTAAGGGCATACACTCAGGGTAACGATTACACATGCCAAAACAAGTCCTTCGCAAGAAGGCATCCGTCCTAACCCTTAGTAGAAAAGGGAGTTCGAGACGTAAAACCAAATCAGTCATTATCATACATATTCATCCTTACTAAAGGCAAATACCAAAATAATCTGCTATACAGATGGTTAATTCAAGAATAATTTTGGATTTTTATTATGGAGTTGGTAAAGTAAATTTGAGTAAAATTAATTACTCTAAAACTAAAAAATCTATACAGGGTACCACCCTTACAAATATGCCAGCTGTATCCCCCCCACGGCCTGGAGAGGTGTAAAGGAGGGGCTAAGAGAAGGGGTAGCCATACGAAAATAAAAGCAAAATAAGTTCAAAGAACTTTCAGAGTGTATAGAATTCGAATGAAAATATGCAAACTATGGAAACAGAGAAGAGAGAAAAAATAGATATTAGAGAGAGAGAATATTTGGAAGGGAGAACAAACAGATGAGAGAATTAAAATGCTTAAAGAAGATGGAGGACAAGGAAAATAAAATTTCCAAGCAAGAGGACAATAACAAAACAGTTGGTTGATAGATTAAATGAATTAAATTGTTATAAATCCATGTGAGCTGGAGGAAAATGAATAGTAATTGTAATGTGGCATTACTCAATTCCGGCTGGCACCATTCAATGCAAAACAATAACAACTATAATGGATTAAACTATAAGTGCCATTATTCGGTTATAACAAGTGACAATTAGGTTATATTTTAGACTGCTTAAAAGGACATGGTTTGGTTTCGGTTTTACGTCACGAACTCCCATTTCAACTAAGGGCTAGGACGGTTGCCTTCTTACGAAAGACTTGTTTTGGAAGATGTAATCGTTAACCCTGAGTGCATGCCCTTGCTAACCTCAGACCGTGACGGGGCGCGAACCCTCGACCTGCCGCCTTGGAGTCGCGGACGCTACTGCTTAATAGGACATACCTTGGGAAATTAAATACAATTAATTATAATTTACATAAATGTTAGTGCATTGCTATCTTTTGAGATAGATAAAATAGCAGCTTGGAATGTCCAAATAAAGGAAAATACTGAGCAGACTAGAAAGGATTTTCAAAATCTGAATCCTGACAGAGAAAGTATTGCAAAAACATTCTCAGATGCAGTAAAGAATATCTGCGCCAGTAAATGAGGCAGTGGAAGAGATGGTACTGGAAAATGTAGATACAGTTGATTACAGAGAAGCAGTAATAGTAAAAAAGAAGAAGAAGCTATAATTGAGAGAGCAGCTCATAGGCCAAACAGGCACCTGAATAAGGAAAGTTGGTGATAATCTCAGGCATATGTGAATCTCATGAATCAGCATGGCAGGGGAGATGCGAACATAATAAAGCTGGTATTCTAGAACTGATAAGGATTCTTGGGGTAATTTGTGGTCCAGACAATATTGTATGCATTCACTGACTTGGTAAGTACGATACAGAGAATAATGAAAGTAACCTTTGATAGACAGACACATATTAAGAGTTATTGATGAAGGCAATAAATCTAAAAGACTGTCAGAAATACAGGATAGCGTGCATTCAACCTTATAGAACACAGAAAGAGATGGAAAAATATGTATAAAAAAAAAAGGTTTTAGCAAACTATAGGGTTAAATGAGAAACATGTATAAAAAAAAGATTACAAGAAACTATAGAGTTAAATGGGGGTAAAATGATGAAGAGATGAAATCTGCTTCTTTTAGGATTTATTCAAACAAAGGGGCAATGAAGAAAATATAAGGAAGCCAAGGGCTATAGCCTCATAAAGTTTACTGTACACAATTCCTCAAGAGGTATAGCTGCTTAACAAACAGCATTAGAGGATGGGATAAGTAACAACAAGGTAGATATTATAGAAATAACGTAGGAAAAATTAAATGTAGAAATATTCAGTGGTACAGCGTTTCCTAAGGGGCTTAAAATAAGTAGAGTTGTGATATAGCACTACTTATAAATACAGGGTTCCAGGATGAGGAAGCATATATTACTATTGGAGGTGAGTTAAAGCAGTTTGTTTTCATCTGTGTAAATGTGGGCTCAGAAAGCATCATAATAGCTGTAATATATAATCCACCAAGGAATCAGCAAAGATTAGAAGGTTATGAGGAAAGCAATATGGGTACCTTAGAATTCATAAACTCTGTTGAAAGTATCGCATGTGAGAGAAAGTGTATGATATTAATTAAGGGGATTTTAATCACAGTAAATGCACTGGAAGAGTCCTGACTAAATATTCTTAGATTGTGTAACAGGGAATTTCTTGCACTAACTGATACTAGTTCCAATAAAGGTCAGGGCAGGAGATGACTCATCAGTGTCTTATCTAGTATTTATGGATAACGTTTTGACTATGGGTAAAAATAAGTATGAATCACCGACTGAAATGTGATCACTATGTGTTGTAGATGGAGTATATCATCGATGATATTCTGCCAGAGAGTAAGGGGGCCAAGAAGGATGTGAGGAAACTCTACAGAGGGATATTACAGGGAGATAAAGTATCATTATGTAGGTATTGACTGTGGGACCATATTTGACAAAAAATATGTACAGGAGATGTACAAAATCTTTTCTGGGGCCTATAAGAAGATAGTTAGCAGTTGGATATCGAAAATCAGTACAGGAATTATTAGTGCCAAAGTGAAAATTATTAAATAATGAATGCAAAAGGGAAAAGAGTGTAGAGACAATGGCAATATTACAAATGAGTGAGAAATGAGAGTACCTAAGTAAAACAAGAGAGGCAAAGCGGACTTAGAAAGAGATATAAACAGGAAAGCTAAGGAAACTCCAGAGCTTTTCTACAGCTTTGTCAGAAAGAAACTACAGGTCAAAGAGCAAGTTTTAAAGTTGAGAAGTGAAGACGGGAGCATTATTGGGACAGATGAAAGATTTTTGCGAAGAATTGAAGAAGGTGCTTCTGTCGATATTTACAGCAGAAAATACTTCACCCCCTTATACTGCTGAGATGAGAGATCATGGGCCAGTATAAAAAAAATGTCGCCTTTTCAGTTACAGTGATATGCAAATCATTGATGAAATTTGATGGTCATGAAGCTATGGGGACTAACCATATATCCCCTTATGTATTTACAATATGTGCTAGACTGCTGTAAGTGGCACTATGCACCATATATTAGAAGCCGCTGGAATATTGTGAGATTCCAGAATGCTGGAAACAAGCAAACGTGGTATCTATCTTTAAAAAGAGATGGAGAGACGCAGCTCTAAACTTTAGGCCTGTTGTCCTGACTATCATACTTTGGAAACTTCAATTGGAGTCCGTCAACTATTGTCAGTGAAACAACAGAGATTCAGAGAAGGTAGCTCTGCACTAAATAAAAACTTGCAAGAATTTCATGATGAGTTATTGCTAATCTTACAAGAAAGATGGGGCTGGCATATTGCATATTCTTTGATTTTCAGAAAATCTTTGATACTGTTGCATATGGGAGAATAATAAAAAAAAAAAGCTGCAAATGATGGCACAAATAGTATGACTGGAAATGTCTTGAAATGGATAAAAACTTATTCAGAGGGAAGGGAGCAGAGGTCAGAGTAAGTCATACTGTGTCTGATTTGAAAATGATTAGCAGTGATAAGTTTTAGGGCTACTTCTTATCCTGTTGTATGTATATGATCTGCCGGAGTCTGTAAATGCATTTGCAAATATGTTTTCAGTGCTTGTGAAGAGAGTAAAGAACAAAATATCTGCGTGAGTGGTCAGATGAGTGCCTAATGAGTTTCAGTACTTCAAAATATTAAGTACTGAGATTGAGCAAGAAGACCCTAGTTTATATATGCAATAGCAGGGTTGGAACTTCAAGAATCTGACAATAAAAGAGATCTAAGGGAAAATATATTAACAGATTTGCCTCCAGATATGCATATATATGGTACAGCAAAGGAAATATTTGCTTTCTAAGCTTATATAAGGGTGGCCTTCAGGGACATGGATAGGGATATGTTAAGAAATATTTACGAGACTTTATGTGAGACCAAAACTTAAATTTGCAGCACCCTTCTGGAATCCGCACCGGAACAAGCATATAAATAAATTTGAGGTAATTCAGACATGATACAATGCTCTTCACAGAAATATGAAATCTCTGTTACGAGGAAAACTGAAGGAATGAGACTTACCATCACTGGAAACTAGAAGGAAGAGGGGGATATAGTAAAGGTTTTTAAATGGGTTCATGGTCTTGACATAGTTGATAGGGAGTGCTATAGCGATATGAATGGCTCTAGAACTAGAAGTCAAATATGAAGCCTTGTAAGAAAACTTCTTTGCAAGACGTAAGGAAGTACTTTTTTAGTGTAAGTATAAATGAAACTTGGAATACGATATATGATTAACCAATAAATACTAGATTCATTCATAGCTTTATGAACACATATGATAAGTGTCAAGTAATCACACACACACACACACACACACGCACACATATTCCGGGAATCATAAAGGTTACAGGTTTACATAATTCGCCGCAAGTGTTTTTATTATCATAATAAGAGTCTCTGTTGTTGATTTATACGACGCTATGGGTTAGGCGCATAATACACTGAATATGTAATAGACAGTAGGAAACAAAGTAGTTTAGGATCCAAGTTCGGTAAACTGTTCAAGTATTGAACAATCACAACCCCTTAGTGGTTCCTTACACATATCGATCCCTATCCACTCTATCATAACCATTTAGGAATTTAAAGACTGTCACCATATCCCCCCTCAATCTTTTAGCTTCGAGTGATGGTAAGTCTAATTCCCTCAGCCTCTCATCATAACTGAGATTGCGTATTTCTGGCACCAGTTTCGTGGCATGTCTTTGAACTTTTTCAATGCTTTGTCACCCAAATGGTCATAATATATTATTCTCTCAGCCAAATGCAATGGAAGGACAAGAGAGAGAGAGGGTAGTGGAGTCCATAGTATGAACTTAGTGATTGCATCATTAGATATGTAGTGTCAAAGATGAAACATTATCATTACGGTTCACTGATGCTTTATATCCTCCTTCATAAAAACAGTTAAAAGAATTTACTGAGAGAGAGAGAGAGAGAGAGAGAGAGAGAGAGAGAGAGAGAGAGAGAGAGAGAGAGAGAGAGAGATATTTGTCTGACTCATTTTTTAAGTAGCGGATTTACAAAGGAAGGCATTCGAAGATATTTTGGGATTTAAAAATATCCGTTCCTGGCAAAGAACTGAAAGAATAGAAATGTATTTATTTATTTATTTATTTATTTATTTGTTTACAACCGTTTCACTGAAGAAATAATTCTTTTATAATGATCCATAAATTCTTTTTCTATGCCTAAATCAACACTGAATATACTAGGATATTTGTTACATTTCTCTTATTATCCCATAACATCTGACAAGTCACAACATTCTTCATCTTTGATTCTTCGTGCCCAGCCCCGATGAGGGTAGATTGCTTTTATCTATTATTTTTTTTTCCCTTCCTGGTGTCGCAATCATAAAAAAAAATAAATAACTGTCAACTATATACACGAATCGGTAAGAAATAATTCTACTGACTCATGGATAACCTCATGAAAACAGTTACACTTATAGACACACCGTTCGATGTGTGACGTCACTGGTTAGAAAGGATAGGTAGAATGGGGTTTGGTTTGGTTTCGGTTTTACGTCACGACTTCCTTTTCTACTAAGGGCTAGGACGGTTGCCTTCATGCGAAGGACTTGTTTTGGCAGATGTAATCGTTACCCTGAGTGTATGCCCTTACTAACCTCAGTCCGTGACGGAGCGCGAATCCTCGACCTGCCGCCTCAGAGTCAGGTATACAATCTCAAAAAGCTCGGGCTTCGATAAAAGCAATAATGCTCGTTCTTTATCCATCACTAATAATTATATCGAACAAGTTATGATGAGTGATCCCCTTTACAATAAATGGCCCCGCAAAAGGCTGGGTTAACGTAGGTTAGGTGAGACTTCAAAGTAACCTAACCTAACCTAACAGTTGACGAGGTCATTTAATGTACTGGGGTTCACTCATTTGACTTGATGCAACTCTCTCTCTCTCTCTCTCTCTCTCTCTCTCTCTCTCTCTCTCTCTCTCTCTCTCTCTTTCTCTCTCG
>JAXCGZ010011490.1:0-40000 GCA_037179515.1 Halocaridina rubra
AGCTGCCTCGTGTGTGCCAGTAGGCATGTTGCAGTGTCCTCTATTCTTATGTTCTTATGTTCTTATTTATACCGTGACCGCATATATTGATAATTTGATTCGCATCGCACTGGATGTACGTTAGTCACAAGTTACTTGATTTACAGTTGATGGCCCTATCCTCTATTCGCAGACTTATATTGCAATAATGGTTATATATGACATCATTGTCTCGTATTTACCTAATTTCATAAAAAAAATTCTTCTCATGGGAAATAGTCCTATGCTCGTGAATCTCTGTCTCTTATTTTTCATTCACATTTATAATTTCTTTCCTTAAAAGTATATATGTCTTATGCGTTTACAGTTTCTTCGCTTAGCGAAATCCAGCTATCTTATACTGTTAACTTCTATAGTACATAAGTATATTTGACAAAGATATTTTCTTGCGAAGATTCAGTATAGGACCTCTAGTTCTAGCACAACCCATATCAATGTATCTCTCCACGACAACTCTGTAAATAACGATAAGGACTCTGAAAAACGCAGCCATGTAACCCCAATTTCTTTTGCTTTACAGTTGTGGTATATCTACCGCCTTCAGCCTTCCCTCTAATATTATTTTTTTTCCAATAGCTTCGTATCATATCTCTGAACATTCTTCAGCCTGTCAGTACTTTTTTTTTTATAACTACTCTATATTCAAGCTTACCCCCACAGGATTTTTGAAGCAAGAATTAGGTACCTATATATTAGAAGAGAGACATAGATGCCATATAAGATATATATATATATATATATATATATATATATATATATATATATATATATATATATATATATATATATATATATATATTGCAAATGTAGGTAAAAAAAATCCCAGATATTCTCCAGCTTGGTCACAGGGAAAGTAAAGGTCAAAGGACAAGCTATGAAGTTGGAAAGAGCAAACGGAAGCATCACTGAGACTGAGGAAGAGATATGCGAGGTTTTTAGAACAAGGAGTTTCATTTAGTATTTACATCTGCCAAAACAAGTCCTTCGCAAGAAGGCAACCGTCCTAGCCCTTGGTAGATAAGGGAGTCCGTGACGTAAAACCGGAACGAGTAGAAAATATTCCACTCCCCTCATATTGCGAATGTGAGAGAACAAGGACCAGTGTGAGCGAATATCGTCTATGCAATCAAAGAATTATGCAAAACATAATTGACAATATATCCCCATATGTACTTATCTGTAGTACTTTGCGTCATAAGTGAAAAGTCGCTGGACTGAGAAATTTCCAAGATGTTGCAAGCAAACAAAAGTGGTACCTATATGAAAAAAAGGAGAGACATATCTTTAAACTATAGACATGTTTCCTTGGCTAGCATAGTTTGCAAAGTTACGGAGAAACTACTATAAAAAAAAAACTTCTCATTGAGTTTTTTTTTTTTTTTTTTTACTATTTCTGGTGAAAAAACATGACCTCAGAGAAGGAAGGTTGCACTAGCAAATTTGCTGGTGCATTATGATGAGGTACGCCTTATCTAAAAAAAAATTAATAAATAAATAAAATAAAGACTGAACAGCTTGCATATTCTTAAATATTCGGAAGGTGTTTAACACAATCCCACATGTGAGACTGATTAAAAAGCTGCGAGTAAAAACGAAAATAGCCGGAAATGTCTTGCATTGAATAAAAAAAAAAAGTGTTCAGAATGAACAAAGCAGAGGGTCAGAGTAAGACATGTAGTGCTTGACTGCAGGAAAGTTAGCAGTTAAGTTCGGCAGGTATCAGCTGTAGGGTCACTTTTTTCCTTATATATGTGAAAGATCTGCAGAAATAAATGTTTATAAAGCATGTTTGCAGACAATACAAAGACTGTTAAGAGGGAAAAAATAAAATAGTGTTAGAGAACTTCAGGAAGACAAATGGTCGGCATGAGTGGTCAGGTAAGTGGTTACCGTGAGTCAGTACTTCAAGACATATATTAGTGAGACTGGGCAAGAAAACAAGAAGACCAATGTATAGATAGTGAAAATAATAAATCTTTATTTCCAATGTACATTGGGTATTCAAATAAAGAAGGGAAGGAACCTCAAGAATCTGTTTAAGAAAAAGTTCTAGGATTAAATATAGTACCGTCTCTAAAGATGCATATGAATGATACAATAAAGGCAGTACATGTTGCCTTAGCAAATATAAGGGTGACTTTCAGGTATATAGATAAAGAAATGTTCAGAAATATTTCCAAAACATATAGGAAGCCCAATTTTGAAGATGCAGCAGTCTTCTCAAATCTGTATTTGAAAAAAAAAAATACATATAAAAAATAGTTACTGTTCAAAGACGAGTTATATAGCTGGTGACCGAGATACGAAATCTTGTTTATAAGAAAAGGCTGATGGAGTTATAGGGGAAAAGGGTCACGGTTTTTTTAATTACCTCCATGCTTTTGAGATGTGATATGTTGTTTTAGATTCTCCACCCACGGATGGGTGGAACGGGTCATGGAGGACCCATAGGGTGGTCGCCAGCCGGCACAAGCCCCAACCCCCCACTGTGGTGCCCAGCCACAGCAGTAACGTCCCCAGTAAACAACTTAAACTCTCTTGCCTGGACGAGGCTCGATCCATCGACCTCGTGAATGAGAGGCCAGCACGTTACCACTGTACTAGCCAGGAGGCTGAGAGATGATAAGGGGCGATACGTTAATATAGGAGATCCTAGAACTAGACGTCATAGTTTGAATCTTCGCTGGGAAACTTCTCTGCTGGTGAAGTACTTAGTTAGGGTAAGTATAGCTGATAAATGGAATTCTCTAAGCAAAGAAACTGTAAATGCTAAAGGCATTCGCAGTTTTAAAGGAAGATGTGATCAGTGTTAGTGACTAAAAAAAATGGGAGTTTTGAGCATAGGGCTCTTTCCCTTGAATCCAATAAGTAAATACATAAATTTAATCCTCTGTTGCAGGCTTAGTGTTGCATTCAATGTTCTCTATTTGGGGTTTGTGATCTCTAATCTGTTACTGTTGGGTGAGGGAATCTATTGTTTATCACCAAGGAAAAAGGCACTTTTCCAATATGTGCTCTATCGTCAATCTGTGATCTACCATTAGGTTAAGTTAGGTTAGGTATGTGAATGTTCATGGTAGATCACATATTGGAAGAACACCGTTTGTTCTTTCATAATATATTAGTTTTGGATGCGTAATTGTCTCAAACTTTACTGGTTCCACAGACCTCTTCCTAATGGGTATCATTTCTTTAACAATCTATGCAGGGTATGGGAACAAGCTAGGCTTAGGCTTCATGCTTTGCATCTAATAAAAAAAAGGAAAATGACCTTTTCCATATTCCCATTAGACCAGAGTTATGCAGTTATAAGTTCATCTATGACATTTCGTCACGTACAGAGAGGGCAATAAAGTATCGAGAATAATAATTGGGCATGCAAAGTGGAATTTTTGACACTTTGAGACTCAATATTCTTTGTTCTCAAGTATGGAATGATTGATTTCACCTACTTTTCTACGGGTCCACCATGACCCGTTCCACCTCTAAGTGGAATATCCAAACCAACTTACTTCTCTCTATTATTGGTATGTTCTTTGCCTAAGTTATAAAAATTATAGTACTGTATTTGATACATAGTGCACTGGACAGTAGTACATGTTTTCAGACTGCTCCCTGTCCGACCTAGAGAGTGAATCCTGGCGACTTAAGGAAAGGTTAATTCCTTAATGATGTATAAAAATAAATTGCATTTACCAAACGATTTGTTTTATAATGTTTCTAGTGCATTTTCACTTCTATCTACTATAATTTCTTTCACAAACAAATTTCGGATGTCCCACATTAAGAACTGCAAGATTAGTCTCTCTTGGTGAACAAGTATCTCCTTCCTAACCATATTGAGGTCGTAAGAGAATTATACTTAAAAATATATATTACATATAAAGAAAAATGAATGTGGGAAATAAGCACATGATATAAGTGGTGAGTATTGGTAGTAATAATATAATACAATATAGGAACTTTTATCTGTCCAACATTCTCATTGCTAAGGAGTTAGAAATATAGAAAATATATACAGAGCTTATTAGAATGGAATATATTTAGATTTTTTCTCAAAATGTGTAAGGAAATGAACGTGTTTTAGACACGTTCATTTAAGACTGTAAGAAGGACAGTCTCAATTTCTTCGCTAGAAAAAAAACACAAAGTTAAGATAACAGCCCCCAGTACAATAAATAACACAGTTAATTGTTTGGTTTGGTGTGATTAGGTTAGGTTAAGCATTAAACTAACCTACTCTAACTTAACCTTTCCTTACCTAACAATTATTGTACTGGAAGTAATTATCTCTACATGATCCTAAACTGATGGTCACAAGTCTTAGCAGAGCATGGTCAGTACCATACCAAAATACAGTAATGATAATTTTTTAAACTTCTGAATCAGATATCTTCAAATAGGCGCTCACGGTTTGGGTATTTGTGGCACTTAATCGTAAAGCAATAACCTTTCTTTGGAAAGCATTCTGTGGATTAGTAACGACATGCATCCGGGCATGGCATTACTCGCATTCGGTATTTCTCTATAACGTAATCGCAGATCAGCTGTGGCAAAATGGCTTCAAGAGTAGCCAAAGCAACTGCTCGGCAAGTGAAACCTCTCTTGTCCATAGATCAGAGCGAAGCAAGAAAGAGAGTCCTCAATTTATACAAGGCTTGGTATCGTCAGATCCCATATATAGGTAAATTAAATATAATTTAGTCACAAAGATTTTAACGATGTGGTCGGTTTTACGTTACGGACCCCCTTTCTGCTAAGGGCTAGGACGGTGCCTTCTTGCTAAGAATTTTGATTTGGGCAAGTGCGACCTTTACCCTGAGTGAATGCCCTTTCTAACATCACTGTGGGTGGATGCAAACCCACGACCTGAGTCGCGAGCGTTACTACTCGGTTCGCTTATTGTCCCCTTGCTCGGAAAAATATCATCCTCATACAGAATTCATGTGAACTTATTGAAAAACTTCAGCATTTTGTTATTACTCCAGATTTGTATATGAACAGTTTTGATGTTTGTTCCCTCTTTACCAATGTATCCATAAATAACTTATTTAATGACCTTAGTTCTGAACTCTATAATAATTTTTTACAACTACCTAAAAATTTTTGTTTTTACAGCTCATTGACCATTGTATTGTAGATTGCAAGCTTGTTTTTGGTGATAAATAGTATCAACAAACTTTCGGTATGGCTCTGGGAAACCCCTTACCCCATCTTCTTTCTAATCTTTGTATAGAATTATTTGAAAGACAATACGTGCAAACTATTGTCCATAGAAATGATAATTTTGACTGGTTTCATTATTTCGATTATATACTGTATTTTTCCCATACTGTAATCAATGTACATGAGTTTATGACTAAGTTGAATAATTTTGTTCCCTCTGTTAAATTTACATTGGAAAAAGGAAATAATAATAGCTTGCCTTTCTTGGATATTTTGTTGCATAGAGATCCTCATTCGTTGAAGTTTGATAATTTTAGAAAAACCACTAATAATCTATCATATGTACATTATTATTCCGGTCATGATCACAATATAAAGAAATCTATTTTTCTTAAATTTTTCTTCGAGCTTTACGTATTGTAAGCCCCGAATTTCTTGATGCTTAGATTGAGAAACTTATTTTGGAAAAAATCTCTGTTATCCCAATTCGTTCATAAATAACTGTTACAGTGATGCAAAACGCATATTTCATAGACCATTCCGCACCAGTAGTAATATTGTTTCGAATTTTAATAATATCTTTGTTATTCTCTACATCCAGGTATGTCAAAGTTTAGTCAAAAGACTATGAACAATTAAATATCAGTTTAGTTTTAAAATGTGAAGGTACTGTCTGGAATATGTTGATCAAAGATAAGCCTATTTCCACTTCTTATTTTACATATAAGATTCCATGAAATTGTGATAGGTATTATGTTGGTCAGACTAGCAAATCTTTAGATTTTCATGTTAACCAACATAAATATAATGTTGGAAATTGTCAGTCTTCCAGTACCTTGTTCAAGCATTATGCTGGTTACAGTCACCATATTGACTGGAACAATGCTTCTATTTTAGTAAGAAGCCAGTTTATTATTAAGAGAAACCTCTTGGAACTGCAGTTATTAACTTACTGATCACAGTAATATCAGCTTAAGTAATGGTTTATTTGTAATTGATCCCATATTTTCAAGTATGTTTTATTCAAGTTTGAAAAAAGTAATTTTGGAAATAACATAATATTCCTGTTTATGTACAACTAATTTTGCGTTATCACTATAATTGTTATCAGTAATTTTTACTACTATTATTATTATTATTATTAGTAGTAGTAGTGGTAGTAGTGATAGTATTGTTAATATTATCATTATTACTATTAGTTTATTGTTATTGTGATTATTGTTAATATTATTCTTTTCAATATTGTTTTCTTTATTATTGCATTGTTGTAATTATTATTACTGTTGTTATTATTATAATAATAATAATAATAATTATTATTATTATTATTATTATTGTTAATATTATTATCATTTTACTATTTTCTTTTCTTTCCACTAAAGACCGCTCATAAATTTACCCCACATGTTTTTAAAAACTTTCGCTAATCTCCACATTTACCCTTCCCTTATCATACCCATGGCAGGAAATATACAACCTTCTGCTGGATTTTTAACTGTTGCCATTGATGAATTTCCTTTGTTGAGTTGCCAGTTTTTCTTTTTCTCTTATCTCAGTTTGTGTATCGCTTTTTTCTGTAAATTAGATACCTCTGAAGATGAGTAGTCGATAAATGTACTCAAAAGTACTAAGGATTTCAAAATTTCTTTTAATTTCCTTACATAACCGTAACAATCCATATTCTGTATATATACAGTTGCTCCCCAGCTTGATGAACATGTGCAAAGTGCAGTGCCTGTGCAGTCTACTGTCACTATGCAGGGAGTTATGGATGGTTCCAAAGTTTCAAGAAGAGTGCAAACTTGCATCATATATCTTTAGGATAAGAAAATAAATGTATTATATTCTAACACAACTTTAATGTTGCATACATGATGTAGGAATGTTTGGTAGACATATACTGTACACCCAATATAGTACTGTCCATACAAAATATCAAATTGCTAACAATTCAGGATAATAATGGCCATTCGGAACATAATTTGTTCATAGGTGGGGGAGCTTATACATACATACATATACCTTGGCTGTTTATATATATATATATATATATATATATATATATATATATATATATATATATATATATATATATATATATATATATATATATATATATATATATATATTTAGAGTAGTGAGTTGAGTCTTCTCTGGAATAGTTGTGAGTTAATTAATTTTATTGCTTATCTAATTTTCTTCTTAATAAACTTCCAGTAATTGAGTACGACATACCAAAGAGTCAAGACCAGTGTCGCCAAAAGCTGAGAGAAGAATTTGAGAAGTATCGTCATGTACAGGATATCCGAACAATTGACATGTTGGTAATTAAGGTGAGTGTGGTTTATAAGGAATGGTGCATAGATGTATAACACTTTTTGTAATTTCTTTGCTCTCATTTTCTTCTTGCCTAGTAAATTCAAGTTATGATTTATCAGCTTTATTGAAAAGGCATTAGGAAATGAAATATAAAGTACCTTTCATATTGTTTTAGTTATTTTTCACAAATATTATGAGTCTTACTCTGACAATTGTAAAAAATTGAAGAATGATACATATAAGTATCATTCTAAAATACTGTATGTGCCTTGTTTTTAACCATATTTTTGGAGAGAAAACATCTACTTTTTTATTCAAAATTATCACATTAAAAAGTGTACAGTATATAAATTCATGTGCAGTCTGTTCTAGTATTTTTTTAATTATTCTAGAACATTAAGTTCTGTAAATGATTATCCAAACCTGTCTTTTTCAGCTAGAATTTTATCATTGCAAATGGAACTCTGTCATTGTTTTCCTTCCATTATAGTACATTTGTATAGAGAAGCAGAAACTAGCAGTCTTTACTTCCCTGAATTTATTTTATATTCCCTTTACACAACTGATAGGATATAAAAACTGTCTTAATGTATGCTAAATCCGTACTACAGTATTTCAGGTCTTGTGTTACAGTTTTGGCCAACCCGGTAACATATGTCGGGATTTTATGTCATGTTCATAAATATGAATTCGTCCTATTTAAGGGTTTGCTTACATTTATAGTATTGGACTTTAGGGCTTGAAGTAATCCGTAGTTACAGTAAATTGTATAATACTTCAGATTCATTATATATTTCTGTTACTGTTTATAGTACTACATTTACTTTAGGATATATTGTATTTTATGTAAATTGTGTAATATTTGAGATTTATTTAAGCAATATGTTGTTACTATTTATAATAATGTGTTTATTTCATGATTCCTTATTGATTCATACTTTGAGGAATTACGAGATTGTAATGGATGGAAAAAGTTGTATCCCTTCACAGTAACCTTCCTTTGACAGTTAATAATTATTTTATTAGTGGTATTAATATTATTCTCTAGCTTTCACTCCGTCTTTTCTTCATTCTTTCACCTTTGGCAGGGGACATGTTCCCCGGTATATCATAATAGTTAAGTAAATGGGATGGAGCGAGGGGATTGTGAATTTCACCTTGTTTTTTTCCTTCTGCGCAGAGTCAAAGCTTGGAGGGGGTTTTGGTAGGAATCATTTAACCAGAATCCTAGTAATTGGGTCTCTGAATGTGTACGGTTGTGAAACATTTAAGAGTAAAAAGTGGAATATTGGCATCATATTTGTAATAAAAAAGATGGATGTGTTATCAGTGACTTGAAAAATTAGAAAGGAAAGGTCAATTTGGAAGTGTGGCCCTGTTGGTGAGCGAGGAGATATATAAGTGTGTGATTGAGTGACACCGGTGCCATCGAGGATTATGTTGGTAAAAGTGGAAGTTTGGGCGTCTGTGAGTGCATAATGGCCCTGGTAATGAGAGAAGTGTGGAAGAAAGAATGATGTTTTAAATAATTTGAATGATTGTTTTGAGGCATTTGGAATGAACAAGAATGTAGTGTTTTTGGGTGATGTGGCTTTTTTATTTTAATTTTTTTTTTTTTTTGGACACGATGACGGGCCAAATATAATAAAATAAAACAGCCCTCATCGAGCCTGGGGACGAAAAATACATAAATAGAAACAGAGATGGAGAGTGTAATGACTTGTCAGATGTGAAGGGATAATAAAAGATATAATGAATATCCAAGAATATTCAGTGTAGCTGTAGGCAAAGAAAAAGAACCGTAACTGAAGGAAGGCTTAACATTGAACCGTCCTGGACAGATCTATTTAAGTTAAAAAAAACCTTCAGCTGTAGTATCGCAACGGGCGGCTGGTGTATGAGATGAGCCAGTAAAGATTTTATTGGTAAATGTACAGTGCCTGGAAGGAAGGGAAGTAGAACAAAATTATAGATAAATTTATTGAGGGGTAGATGGTGATTGCTAATACGGTGTCTAAAGAGAGAGATATGCATAACTACGCAAGGGATAGAATGACTGGTCGTAGTAGAATATGACTAGACTTATGTAGTGGTGTTCAAAAGTGTGTTGGAAGAGTATTGGAATTATTTTGATACGAGAGAATTGAGGAATGCTTAATTATTGTGTGGTGGAAGGAGGATTAAGTATACATGAAAGTTGAAAAAAGAGAAGAGAGGGAGGAAGAGAACTGCTGAATGAGAGAGAGAATATATGTGAGTACCATGCAAGTCTGAGGAATTTGTGGAATTTAGTAAAAGAGACAGTGGAAGATGATGTGGAAGAAGGAGGAGGCATTTTAAGGAAGAAGCTTCTGTAGAGTGTGGGATGAGTCAAATAGGTGGAAGCAAAAGAATAGACAGAAAAAATCTTGCAAACAGGTGTATGAGATGTATAAGTGAAGAGGAGAGTAGTGAAGCACATAATGAAAAGACAATAAGAATAGAGGATATGAGTTGGGATAAATGTATATATTCCATATACTAGAGCCATATTCCCCCTTTTAAGGGGGGTGGCTGAATCAAAGAAAATACTTTGACTTTTTATGGAAGAAAATACAGGGGAGGGGATTCCCAGTCCCTTGCTCCGCCCCATTTAGTCGATTTATCCGATACAGGGGAACACAGATGAAGTATTCTTACCCCTCCTCCCTCAGGGGGAAAATGTACATACAGTATTCAAATTTTAAGTGGAATAAAAGGATTTTAGGAAGTGCAAAGGGGTGAGTCCTATAGGGAGAAAAGGATGGAGTAGACGGTCAGTTGCAAGTGGACGAGGAGATGGACTAAATGCTATTGAATGTGGAAGATGATATAGATATTGAGTGTTGGTGTGAGAAATGATCAGAAAATGTTGATAATGGGTGATGAGAAGGATTAGGTTATAATCAGAGGTACAAATGGCAATAAAAGTTAGAAAACTAGTAAGGAAACCAGGGTAATGCAAGTGACATATGGATTGCCTGTCAGTAGGTGGAGTTGCATTTATAAAATGAATGTTAAAGTTGTTGAATGTGTTTTAGTGAAGGGTGGGAAATGAGTGTAAGATGAGGGGGAGATAAGTGTGAATGTAGTAGTTTTATAGGAATTAGTTTGTTAAATGTGGCTATTAAGGTGTATTAGGAGTGTTGACTGCAAGAATTAGAAAAGGATTGATTTTGAAAAGCTTCTTGGAAAATTCAGAAACCTATTTATTCTGTTATATACATTCATTCTTATGATAACATTTAATTATTATATCAGGTACAGTGAGAGAATAATAGTAACTAATCATAAAATGGAATAAATACAACAATATTTATCTTTAAAGGTTATGTCAATGTGGATTAAAATTATATGAATTATTAATTTCTGGAATTATTCACGCAATATTTTGGACCACAATCAGCCAGGGATATCTGAAACCATGGATAAGGCAGACAGGTATACTGTGGCATTAATATATTTGACCCTTTCATGCTACCACAAAACAGAAACGTGAGATTTGTTCACCATTGGAAAATAAATTAGGCTCTATTGGCTCTGTTATCTCTATAAGTAAAGAGGGCTAATTGACGTGTGTGTAGTAGCTGTTACATTATAATGTTATACTGTACAGCTTTAGTTCCAATTATCTTTTTTAAGTAGTGGCGATTGTTCCGGTAAAGTTCATTAATGAGTTTGTCATGCAGTTGTTGTTCTCCACATTTGGTTGGAATGGAACTCACCCAACCATGCCTTACAAATTGGAAAACTAAAGTTGTGGGGCTTGACTTTTGTCAGTAATAAACAGAATATAGAAGAAACCCTCAGTGTGGTCTCCTTTCTGGGAACTTGGCAAAATAGTTTTCCCTTTAGGTATTATTCCTATGCTAACTGTTCTCTAGCTTTAGGATTACTACTCCTGCATACAACTTTCATATTTTTAACTCATAATTTCTTTAATAATTTCAGGGTCAAATGGAGCTAAAGGAGACCGTGGAAATCTGGAAACAAAAACATGGCATCATGTCCTACTGGCGAGATTCTGTAGAGCCAAGACCGAAAGATTTCTTAAGCAAATTCCTCGATGGCCATGAATAATTAACTTATAGTATAAAATGTTGTATATTTCTTAGATTTTAAGATTAAATCTGTAAATATTCTGGTGTTGTATTTAAATCATTGTTATCCAAAATCTTAAATACAAGCTATGTCAATGGCGTTTGTGATCACTTCTTATGATATATCCTTATGACAAAGACGTATAGTATTTCCTAAGGCAAGAACTACCTTAAAGGGGTAATAAACTTTGTCTAATAAAAAGGATTTTATTTTTTACTAACATACATCCCATTGATTTTTCCCAATAAAGTAAAGTACTATGTAGAGATCATTTATTATAATCCATTTCATAACTTGACATCAAGAAGTCAAGGACACCATTCATTTTACTGCATTGGTTGAGAGTTTAGTTCGGCTCTGTAAAGAAAAAAATTCATGAATAAATACAATTTGTTAGAAAATTTACAACTTACATATTTAATTACTAACTACAAAAAGGAAACTTCCTCCGTGCTACCTTGCGTGTCGCAACAGTCGACTAGCCTTCTGGCTAGTACAGTGGTAACGCGCTGGCCTCGCATTCGCGAGGTCGACAGATTGGTTCCCGCTCAGGACCGAGAGTTTAAGCTGTTTACTGGGAAGGCTACTGCTGTGCATGGGCACCACAGTGGGGGGGGGTTGGGGATTGCCCTGGCTGACGTTCTGAGGAGCATCTCGGATGTATACCGGAACTGAAACACCGGCAACCTTTAACCTTTAAATGGGGAGAAGCGGGGGGCCTGAGAATTCCCTCCTCTGTATTTTCTCTTCTCAAAGAGTCAAGAGTATTTTGCCTTGGCTCAGCCACTCCCCTTATAAGAGGAAAAATGGCTCATATATATATATATATATATATATATATATATATATATATATATATATTATATATATATATATATATATATATATATATATATATATATATATATATATATATATATATATATATATATATATATGCAAAATAAACTGTTATATCACAGCACAATATGAAGTAAAAAAAGGCCCATAAATAAAACACAAAAAGAAGCGAAGATGTACTATATATTACGACTGGACTCCTGAAGAGGACTGGAGTCCAGTCGTAATATATAGTACATCTTCGCTTCTTTTTGTGTTTTATATATATATATATATTTATATATATATATATATATATATATATATATATATATATATATATATATATATATATATATATATATATATATATATAAAGAGAATAATAGATCCCATACAAAACATCTGTTGCTCTGCTCCTTATGAAATTATATACATCTGTACACTTAAAATTATACAATTAGGCATAACTTGCTATCTATTGATATATTTCTGAAATGCTATGGGTTTTCAAATATACAACATTCAAATTATTATCAAAAGTAAGAACAGTTCTTTGTATCATATAAGCAAATAATCTGATGCAAGGGGGTAGTAAGTAGTACATACAAAACTAGTGATATATATGATATGAATCTGTTGTTATTAGGAAATTCAAATGTAATGTGCCTGAAATATAAAAAAATCATATCACTAATAGGGCTGCAGGAGAGATATATATCAAGCACACTTTATTATTTCCTGGTAAGTCCTCAAATATCAGTACCTTTACAAATGGAGTCTTTCAAGTATCTGATTTATAACGCACACTAACATATACCTGCATGATCTACCCATTCAACATTCCAAGTACAGTACACATAGATTCCTAAGCAGACAACACAACACACTCGAGTGCATATCTGAACGCAAAGAAATGCAGACCTTCAACCCTACAAGAATCGTCACCACAGACAATGTAGCCCCAGGCAAATCCAGTTACTTTCCTCACAAACTGGACAAGAGTAAACCGTCACATTACACACCTTACCATAAACAACATCCTCTTATCACACACACCTAAAATCCTTGGTAAAACATACAATACATCAATGTCACTTAAGCAACATATCCCCAAACTCAAAAACAAACTGACACCAAAACTTAATGCCCTCAGAACACTTGACCATACAGCATTCCGACACAACAAAGAAACCAAAGCAACATTATACAAACAATATATATGCTAAGTGATGTAATATGCAAGCCTTGCTAAAACACAGTACAACAACCAACAGACAATACAAAACAAAGCACTAAAAAAAAAATTAAGGACTGCACAGCTAAAACAAAAACAGATATCTTACACCAAGAAACCAAAGTCCTCAAAGTCAGAGGCCATCTGGACATGAAAGGAGAACAAATACTCACTGCAACCTCCTCAAACCAACTCCACCCACTACAATACATGGCAAAGTACCCAAACAGACCAAGGAATATTAGCACAACACCTAGCACACAATATCACACAAATCCTGTCACATCTTCCCCCTTACAGCCAGCCTCTGCTAACATATCCACATCTAATTAACTCGCCATGCCACCAGTAACTCAATTCACCATTCCACCAGTAACTCAACAACAAGAGACAGCTGCGTGCACAACCTCCTGACAGCCATCCTTCTAAGTCCTCCCTTCCCCGTGAAAGACTCCATCTGGCAAGACAGCGATTTGGGCACCACCCAGCCCTTCTGAGCTGTCAGAAGAGGCTGGATGACTCTCAGTGATGCCAGTCCAGGATGTAACACATCACTGCACACAGTCAACCGCATTATAGAAGACTGCATACTTACAAGTAACTGTTTTCCTCATACTACTGCTTAACTGTCCATAAATTTAACCATGTATGATGTCAACAAAATTCACCTCATGAAGTGCAACATCAAGTAATCATCTTTAATCACGTAAGTAAGATCTTTGTTGATAAAGGTATGCCTAAGTAAGCTGCATTTATGAATCTAGCTATAATACATGATTAGCTAGGTGGACAGCAATGAATCTCAATTACTTATCACAGTAGTGATAAATCTATTCCCATGAAAAAGTTGCAGAAGCTCATATACAGTATTAAAAAACTTGAACTGTTTCACAAGAAACATGCAAATGTTGCAAATATGATTATATTGACTACAACGGGAAAAAAAAGTGACTGCATAGACTTCAAATATAAGCAATTTTAAAAATATCCGATGCTGAGTGTACTCACCTCAGTTGCTGGGAAAAGTCGTCCTCAATATTGTCATCATCCCAATTGTCTTCCCAAACATTAATATCTTCCGGGTCTTCTTCAGTCGCACCCCAGTCTGAAAATCATACATTACATTACAATTAAAGTCAATTCAAACAATTTTTTTGTGTCTGACATGGGGACAAGCAAAAACAACTGCCCTCATCTGGCTCAGGCACCAGGGAAATGCCGAGATGAAGAAAAGTAGAAGTTTAAGAACCAGCCAGAAATAAGAGAATTATACACAACAGGAAAAGGCCAGACTGAAAGAACAGTCAAAGTAATGAATGGCTAGAGATATGGTAGGATTATTTAAAGTAAGTTACCACAGTAATAGGAGGTTAAATCTGCTGCCAGTAAATTTAAAAAAGCATGAATAAATAAAATATTCAAAAGGCCACATGCAATCTAAATATATATTTCACACGATAGAAATATTTTTAAGGTACTTGCTTTAAGAATATATATGGGCTTTTTTTACAATAAACAGCGCAACTGAAGAGGTCTGATGCCATTCAAAATTATCTTAAATGAATAAGGATACCTTGAAGGATTTTGAATCCTAATTAGAGGCAGTTTTGTATATATCATTCACCATTATCTGACTCTCACCACTAAATTGAATGATTAGGAAATTGCTCCCTTTCCTAAGACATTATAATTCACTCTGAAAAAGGCTCCAGTAGAAGGACGTAGTACGCTTGATCTATCATTTAACTGGTTAGAGTACATAATTGTATTTAGCATCATTAACAATGATTCATACTGTTAGACTTCATGGTGAAAATTGTGCTACCTAGGCATATAGATTGGAAAATATGCCAATTACCACATAATTACATATGAGAAGTAATTATAAAGATGAACCCGTAGTTTCAACTATGTTGATGCTCAGCTGGCTAGACTGAGTTAGGCTTATAGGACTTTGTTGCTTTACTAATATGTTTTATGGCTTACCTTACTGCAACATACACTTTAACCTAAATAGTGCCATGTTTACTTAAAAAAATTCAAATTTCCCTACACTGTTGGCAGCAGAAAGTAGTTAAAAATAGCTTTTTGAGACTGAAAAAAATGATAAAACTCATTCAAATCATGATAAGGTATTACAAAAGCGGTTCTATGTATATTACACCCAAGAAAATTCCATTCGAAAATTCCTCCCCATGCATATTCCACCCCACAACAACTATACGACTGTTAAGTTGAACTTAGTAGTAGTTTAACCTAACCTAACAGTTCGTGGGGAGAAATTGAATGGAGCGGAATTTTCAGGTCACCACTAAATAATACTGGACAAAGTAATTATTGTATAATATTGCAACCTGTATGACTTTACTGTTGTGGTATCTCTTTAAAGGCTATAACAAAATCTACATTAGAAATTGTTGTTAAAATGATGTTTGAATATAGTCACATAACGGTTCTGTTACACTGTAGTGTCATTTGGACCCTTAGCTTATGTATAACAAAAAAAATACATATATACTCAAATTTGCAAAAGCAATAAGAATAAAAATTGAATAAAGCATATTAAATGAATACATGAAGCAGAAATATTCATTTTGACATATGATGCCATATTTGTGTACATAAATTATGAGATTGAATAATCAGCTAAAAAAAGCAGACATTATGATGTACATTCTTGTTTGCACATATAACTTCGCTTATATCACAACACCTATCATTGTTACTTTCAAGTGATTATCTTTCCTAATGACAAACAACGAGTGTAATTTTTGCTTAGTTTAGGTTGATAATGACTAGTAAGATATGAAGTGACTCTCTGTATTTTCAAAGTAAAACACTATAAAGTCTTTCAACACTTTCTAAAAGGCAAAAAATGTCCTATAATATTTTCTTTCCTGTTTCTTGACTGCATATAATACAATAAACTGACTGAGGCGAATAGGGAAGCAATATGGTATGTTCTCCATATGTATGGAGAGGGGGATATCGGTTAGGAAATAAGAGGGTTTAACACAGACAGTAAGCTATGCTTTATTAAGAATAGGATAGGACGAGAGTGAGTGATTTGATGCTTAAATTTAGTAAAAAAAAAAAAAAAAAAATTTACCTCGCCTTTGATATTCAAAAAGGTCCAAGATGAAGTAGTTAAAGACGCGGCAAAGTGATAATTGGGTTCTGGAGCAAGAAAATAGGAACAGGGCAGTGAAAGTTAGAAAGAGAGTGAGCGGCTATTCACCAATGATATTGCAAAAGTGGCTGATTTGGAAGCAGAAGTTGGTGGATGAATAGGGGAGGAGGAAACTATGATTTAATGCGGAAAACAGGTGATGAGATGCAATAAACGAGGAGGGTAGAGTACCTGACAGGTAAAATTAAACAAGTTATTACTTGAGGAAGTTGACATTCCAGATAGCTGCGAGCTTACACAGAGGACGAAAGTAGGTTGGGAACGGAAATATACCATCGAAAAAGAGTGGCATATAGTTCCTACAAGCACTAAGTCGGGTGTGGAAAGAGGTCCGTATTAAGGAAGACTAGGTTTGGATAGTACGATGGAATAAGTGATCTAAAAGTACAGTATGGTAGTGAGGTAAAATCTGGATGCAGGTAAAATAAGTTATTGAGTTGAAAATAAAGTACAGTGTTGCCTCCCTTATCGCGGTAGTTCGGTTCCGGGACCCGGCGCGAACCAGGAAATCCGCGAAGTAGGATCCGCCTATATGTACATAGATATTTTAATATATTTTTATGTTTACACTTTATAAACCCTCCCTGCACTGTTAAAAAAACACCCTTTACATTATACATAACAGCAAGCAACGTAAATTTTTATGAAAGTGATAGATAAAATTACGGTGAATGAGGTGATAATGACGTGATATACATACTCATTTACAATTATTTTTTCGTTTACGTACTGTATAAACCCTCCCTGCACTGTTAAAAAAAACACCCTTAACATTATAGATAACAGCAAGCAACGTAAATTTTTATGAAAGTGATAGGAAAACTTACCGTGAATGTGATGATGACGTGACATACATACTCATTTACAATTATTTTTTCGCTTACGTACTGTATAAACCCTCCCTGCACTGTTAAAAAAACACCCTTTACATTATAAATAACAGCAAGCAACGTAAATTTTTATGAAAGTGATAGATAAAATTACGGTGAATGAGGTGATAATGACGTGATATACATACTCATTTACAATTATTTTTTCGTTTACGTACTGTATAAACCCTCCCTGCACTGTTAAAAAAAACACCCTTAACATTATAGATAACAGCAAGCAACGTAAATTTTTATGAAAGTGATAGGAAAACTTACCGTGAATGTGATGATGACGTGACATACATACTCATTTACAATTATTTTTTCGTTTACGTACTGTATAAACCCTCCCTGCACTGTTAAAAAAACACCCTTTACATTATAAATAACAGCAAGCAACGTAAATTTTTATGAAAGTGATAGATAAAATTACGGTGAATGAGGTGATAATGACGTGACATACATACTCATTTACAATTATTTTTTCGTTTACGTACTGTATAAACCCTCCCTGCACTGTTAAAAAAACACCCTTTACATTATACATAACAGCAAGCAACGTAAATTTTTATGAGTGATAGATAAAATTATGGTGAATGAGGTGATAATGACGTGATATACATACTCATTTACAATTATTTTTTCGTTTACGTACTGTATAAACCCTCCCTGCACTGTTAAAAAAACACCCTTTACATTATAAATAACAGCAAGCAACGTAAATTTTTATGAAAGTGATAGATAAAATTACGGTGAATGAGGTGATAATGACGTGACATACATACTCATTTACAATTATTTTTTCGTTTACGTACTGTATAAACCCTCCCTGCACTGTTAAAAAAAACACCCTTTACATTATAAATAACAGCAAGCAACGTAAATTTTTATGAAAGTGATAGATAAAATTACCATGAATGAGGTGATGATGACGTGACACACATACTCATTTACAATTATTTTTTTGTTTACGAACTGTATAAACCCTCCCTGCACTGTTAAAAGAGCACCCTTTACATTATAAATAACAGCATGCAACGTAAATTTCAATAAAAAAATGAAAATACCGAAATTTTTTTTCTTCAATATTTTAATATTTTTGCGTATACCCATTAAAAAAAAAAAAAAAAAAAAAACACACACACACACACGATAGAGTGAGAACGCGAACCAAGAAGCGCGAATAACCGGGGTAACACTGTACTTGGTTGGTTTTGGTTTTACGTCACGAACTCCCTTTTCAACTAAGGACTATGACGGTTGCCTTCTTGCGAAGGACTTGTTTTGGCAGATGTAATCGTTACCCTGAGTGTATGCCCTTACTAACCTCAGTCCGTGACAGGGCGCGAATCCTCGACCTGCCGCCTCACAGTTGCAGACGCTACCATTTTGCCAAGTAGACTACAGTTGAAAATAAAGTACTGTACCTTAGAAAATTTTGCATAGGAGCAGGAAAGACTAATGAAGATAGTCAAACAGAAATGGCAGGTTTGGGCACCTAGAGAGGATGGACAAAAAGAAAATCATGCAAAGGATTTTCAGGTCATGCTTACTTATTATTTGAAATTAAGACAGGTAAAAAATAAGAATATGAAGAAATGACTGTATACGATGCTATGTCCAGGGAAGGCCATGGCATCCTAGAAGGATGAAAGGTGTGTCAGAAACAAAAAGAGTTAGCTTGAAATAATCTACAGCTCACACTAATGAGCAAATGTGTAAAAACATGCCCTCATGAAAGGTTCAAGATAAACCCAAGAGACCTGAGGCCTGGATATGGAATTGGCATGTAAATGGAAACGTGAAGTATGGTTTATGATGCAAGAGATAGAATAAAGTTTTATTTTTATCATACCATTTTTCTTCTTTTGATTAAAGCCACCCTGCTAAGCCTGGCATGATATAGTGTGTGTGTGTGTGTGTGTGTAAAAAAAAAAAAAAAAAAAAAAAAAAAAAAAAACACACACACACACACACACACCGACAAAGAAGCTTACTGATATTATTGGATTTTTTGTAACCACACTGTGCTTCACAGGTCTATGACCGTGGATTTTGAGTTCCTGCCAATTAGGAAGTCAAAAGTACATAACCGGCTGTTTACTGTACCTAACTAGCTTGCTGGTAAAGGAAAGGTTAAGTAAAGTTAGGTTAAATTAGATTAGGTAAAGAAGAGGAATCTTAGGTTAATGTGGGATGATAAGAGATGCTGTTTCCATTGGAAGCAAATTCTCAGCACCAAATGAAGACTCTATCTATCTACCTTGGCTGTTTCCCCCTTTAAAGGGGGGAAGGCGACATCAAAAAAAGAAAACAATAAGGGGATTACTTTGCTCTATGGGCAATGACGAGGGAGCTAGAGACCGTTCAGATGACACTGCTGGAGTGCCACAGCCCATCCTCCCGGCTCTTCCACAACCTGTGTCGCTTCACAACTGCCAACTCCTCCCACTGCCCCTACAACAGGGCTACCTCTGTAAGATGCAGCCCCGTGGTAACAGCAGATGCCCATCAGAGCTGCGTCACAATCGCTCGCCACTCATTCATATTCCTAGCACGCTCGCTTGCTTCCCTCACATCCATCCTCCTATCATTCAGGGCTCTCCTTACTCCATCCATCCATCCAAACCTAGGCCTCCCTCTAACATTTCTCCCATCAACTCTCGCATTCATCACCTTTTTCAGCAGTCTTTCATCATCCATCCTTTCCACATGGCCAAACCATCTCAGAACATTCATATCTACTCTGGCTGCAATTTCTCTCCTCACACCCGTTCTTGCTCTCACCACCTCATTCCTAACCCTATCCAGTCGAGATACACCAATCATACTCCTCAGGCATTTCATCTCAAACACATTTAGTTTTCGTCTCTCACTTACTTTCATACCCCATAACTCTGATCCATACATCACAGTTGGCACAACCACTTTCTCATACAAAACTTTCTTAACATTCATTTCCAACCCTCTAAATACAAAGTAACCTAGTTCACAGTGTAAATGAGATGAAATGGTGCATTACTGTAGTATCAATTAAGGTTAGTAATTTGAATAATTTAGTTCAGCTTTGTCTCCAAATTTTCATCAAACTATGGGCCATGGGGGGAGAGGGAGGAAGTAATGTAGAAAGATATTCCACAAAACAAAGGTGGGACTTGTTCAAAAAAGCACACAACACAACAAAAAAAATAACCAAGACAACCAACAGAAGTCTCTTCTTCTGATAAACATTAGTTTGAAGTCCTTGTTCAAAACTTGAGTAATTACGAAGTTTACAGCTAAAATTAATTTGAATAATGAAATGTGAGCTTTTCTTTTTTTCATTGATTTTCCACGTGAAACAATCAAAGACGATGGTAATATCTGTCGAAATTAAAGTTTTGGAATTACAGAACCCCTCTATATCTAAAGATAATGGGTGATGCTCTGTGAGAGATTAAAGTTTGTGGTGGGAGAAAAAGACATTATAAAGGAAAAAATATTGAACTTAGTTCACATTAATATAAAGAAAGAAAAACAACATATTGGAGTCTAAAACAATTGTGGGCAATTGAGATTCTTGGTGGGGGAAAAGAAAGCATATGAAAATTTACTAGGATGCAATATATCTTAATCTTAATATACCTAACCTACAAGAAAATTGATTTCATCATTAATAATATTACTAGCATTAATAAGATAGAATGAAATATCAATAAAGATATACTGACCTAAAACTCACTAATAACAAAACTTAATTTTCTCCTATAGTTTCTGACTGGATTCTAACGAATTCGTATTGTATTTCAGTTGAAAAATACCTTGGAGAGGTTGGAGGAAGAGCTACCCTATTTGGGTAGGCCAACACTATTTGGAATAGATTATGGTAATAGGGACTAGTTAGGTTTGGATGCATATCCTAGGAACATATTTCCTTGTATTGATTTTAACCAATTTCAGCTTTATTTCTCTCAGAAATTACATTAGTTGAGAAGAGGGTTCTGTAGGGGACACATTCTGTTAGGTTAGCCAACATTATTTATATCTGGTTAAGGTGTATACGACTGGTTTATTTTGGATGCATATTTTAAGTACATATTTACTTTCACACCCAAAATGAGTGAAATGTAAATATAAAACATTACAATTGTATATCTATAAAAAACAATAACTTCATTTGTCAACTCATTTCTTAACTGGAAGTGAAGTACTGTATTCCAAATAATCCCAACCTAATATTAAAATAAACATAAGAATTCTTCCTAACAAGGGGTAAGAAAGAAAACCGTTGTCCTATTAGACCCCCGTGAACCCTAAAAATCCCAGGTCTCCCACACTTTTCCTGATAACTGTACCGGGAGAAAACTGGGTAAACTAAATAATATAAGACCTAACGTAACCCAAAATTTCATGATATTTAATTTATATTAGGCAAGGTGAGGACTATTTATGTTGCTTGGGTTAGGCAGATCAAACTAAATTTAATGAGGTATTGATCGCTCAAGCAGCACCAGGAGGTACGGGCAATCGCCCCTTACGATAGCAACCCCCTGGTGAATTATTCCTAACTCTTAATGCAAATGGTGACAATTGCCCCTTTATAGCATTAATGTGAAATACAGTGTTCCTTCCATTATTGCGGTGGTTCGCTTCCGGGACCCGGCGCGAGACAGGAAAATCGCGGAGTAGGATCAACCTATATGTACATAGATATTTTAATTTATTTTTACGTTTACACTGTATAAACCCTCCCTGTACGGTTAACAACCACCCTTTACTTCATAAATAACAGCATGCAACGTAAATTTATGTGAAAGTGATAGATAAAATTACGGTGGTAATTACATGACATACTCATGTACATAGGTATCTTACAATTATTTTTACGTTTACGTACTGTATAAACCCTCCCTGCACTGTTAAAAAAACACCCTTTACTTTATAAATAACAGCAAGCAACATAAATTTTTATGAAAGTGATAGGAAAACTTACCGTGAATGAGGTGATGATGACGTGACATACTCATGTACATAGGCATTTTATAAATACTTTTACGATTACGTACTGTATAAACCCTCCCTGCACTGTTAAAAAAACACCCTTTACTTTATAAATAAATGCATGCAACGTAGGTGAGAGCCTTTTCGTTTTCCAAAACGCTGATAGCGGTATCGTATTTATGTGTTTTATTATTTTTTACTGTTTTATTATTCTTAGGATAGGAAATACTTGTTTTATCAATAAAATAATGAAAATTTTAATATTCACTAGGTCACGTAGGTGAGAGCCATTGCGTTTTCCGAAACGTGATACCGGTATCGTATTTTACATGGTGCAATACTGTTAGTACTGTATGTTTTTTACTATTTTTTACTGTTTTATTATTCTTAGGCTAGGAAATACTTGTTTTATCAATAAAATAATGAAAATTTTAATATTCACTAGGTCACATAGGTGAGAGCCTTTGCGTTTTCCGAAACGCTGATACTGGTATCGTATTTTACGTGGTGCAATACTGTTAGTATTTATGTTTTTTGCTATTTTTTACTGTTTTATTATTCTTAGGCTAAGAAATACTTTTTATCAATAAAATCATGAAACTACTGGAAATTTTAATATACAGTATATGCTAGCTCACTTAGGTGCGACCCCAATACATTATACACTATCGGACACTATTTGACATGATGCAATACCCTGTACTGTGAGTTATATATCTAAATTTATGTTTTTTACTATTTTTTAGTTTTATTATTCGTAGGCTGGGAAATAAAAAATTTTTATCAATTAAATAATGAAATTTTTTTTTTCAATAAAAAAATTAAAATAAATGAAAATTTTTATTTTTTCAATATTTTAATATTTTTGCATATACCCAAAAAATAAAATAATAATTTGCCAAAAAAAAAACCGTGGTACAGTGAAAACGCGATCCAGCGAAGGATCACTGTATATCACATAATAAAAAAATAATGGATGTAATTTTAAGGTCCTCATTATGGGAATGAGGTTTTCTTAGTTTATGCCAAGTTAGATTCTCAGACTGTTATCAAATACTGTCCTTCGGGGCAGTGCTCCTAAGGGCCAACTGTCAGCCCTGATATAGCTCTACTTTCACACTCCAAAGTGCAGTAAGCCCTGATGTATGTTTAGTCTCTCACCCCCAATTGAAATATAAGTGCAATACAGAGAAAAAAAAAATCCAAAGCAACTAGTAGACAATACAAGTAGCTATCAAATCGTTTCTAAACGAGGGGGTGAACAACTACCCTATTATAATAAAATCCAAGATTTTTTCCTGACTGGGGGGTGCAAGTAAATTAAGAATACACAAAATATGAATAATAAAGGGTAGTTTACAGTTTTGCGGGCCATGCCGTTCAACAACCTCACCCCTCCGCTCAAGTAAGTATTCCGACCCTAACCTGTATGATGGGGGGGGTTCCAGGGGGGCAAAGCCCCCCTGGCTAAGAGGTTGGGTAGGTATTTTTAGTTAGGATAGTAAAAAATTTTTTATATGCCTATTGTCGCCATTTTTGTGTGTTCCTCAGCCAGTTCTCTAGTTAGAGCCTAGCGCCATCTACTGGTACGTTTTGAACATTGGTATGGCCCGCAAAACTGTAGGTCCCATAATAAATTTACCATAGGAAACGACGTTTTGAACTCAAAAGGAAAAAAAATCTGCTCATCTCGAAACTTATCTTAAAAGAACATGTAAAAGTGTGTGTGGGGGGGGGGGGGGGGGCTTGAGAAACATAGAATTATAAAGTTCTACCATAGCTTCGTGCCACTCATTTGACGAGTCCTCTTGTTTGTCTTCAGCTTTAACCCATTTTTATGTAGGGTCGCTGTTTCTTGCTTGCTTATTTCAACTTTTTTCCTGTATTGTGTATCATGTTTCCCTTAGCCCCTTGTCCCGGACATGACTAATACTCAAATTTCCTGTGTAGGGGCAACTCACCTTCGGCTGGAAATTCTTCAAATTCATCATCTTCTTCCAATAATCCCAAATCTATTTTGGGTTTATTGTTAGCTTGTTTATCAGCACCCGACATTGCAATACAGTGTTACTTCTAGCAGTGGAACAACGTGAATGACAATCCAATTTGTGTTGTGTATTTTTGCCTCTCTCTGAGTAATGTTGACGAAGACTGTACTTCACAACACAAAATGTACAACACGTGGTTAGAACCTATTAAAAAATAATATATGTCCAATAAGTGTAATATAAGATTTATATTATGAGAGGAATATTTAAATATAAGGAAGGAATTGAATTATGCTTCTATTCTGGTTGCTAATAGATGGTGGAGATAAATCAACTCACCTCAAAGTAGAATAAATCAGTGGTTCCTTTAATAAATATATATATATATATATATATATATATATATATATATATATATATATATATATATATATATATATATATATATATATATATATATATATATATATATATATATATATATATATATATATATATATTATCAAATAAGCACATTACATATGTGAAAACATGAATCAATTTTTACCCCGACCGGGACTCGAACCTAGGACTTATGATTACTAAGTCAAGGCGCTACCACTACACCACAGAAGGTTAAAAGGAATCCAACCTTATAGCTTATATCTGCTATACTTAGGAATGAATGCATTCTAACTGAATGCCACTATGTTCATATTACAGATTCCCCAACCTCACTCGTGGCTTCATTTTAGCATTTAATTCAATTCCAAATCTCATTCGGGCCATGAAATTATCAAATAAGCACATTACATATGTGAAAACATGAATCAATTTTTACCCCGACCGGGACTCGAACCTAGGACTTATGATTACTAAGTCAAGGCGCTACCACTACACCACAGAAGGTTAAAAGGAATCCAACCTTATAGCTTATATCTGCTATACTTAGGAATGAATGCATTCTAACTGAATGCCACTATGTTCATATTACAGATTCCCCAACCTCACTCGTGGCTTCATTTTAGCATTTAATTCAATTCCAAATCTCATTCGGGCCATGAAATTATCAAATAAGCACATTACATATGTGAAAACATGAATCAATTTTTACCCCGACCGGGACTCGAGCCTAGGACTTATGATTACTAAGTCAAGGCGCTACCACTACACCACAGAAGGTTAAAAGGAATCCAACCTTATAGCTTATATCTGCTATACTTAGGAATGAATGCATTCTAACTGAATGCCACTATGTTCATATTACAGATTCCCCAACCTCACTCGTGGCTTCATTTTAGCATTTAATTCAATTCCAAATCTCATTCGGGCCATGAAATTATCAAATAAGCACAGTGAGGTTGGGGAATCTGTAATATGAACATAGTGGCATTCAGTTAGAATGCATTCATTCCTAAGTATAGCAGATATAAGCTATAAGGTTGGATTCCTTTTAACCTTCTGTGGTGTAGTGGTAGCGCCTTGACTTAGTAATCATAAGTCCTAGGTTCGAGTCCCGGTCGGGGTAAAAATTGATTCATGTTTTCACATATGTAATGTGCTTATTTGATAATTTCATGGCCCGAATGAGATTTGGAATTGAATTAAATGCTAAAATGAAGCCACGAGTGAGGTTGGGGAATCTGTAATATGAACATAGTGGCATTCAGTTAGAATGCATTCATTCCTAAGTATAGCAGATATAAGCTATAAGGTTGGATTCCTTTTAACCTTCTGTGGTGTAGTGGTAGCGCCTTGACTTAGTAATCATAAGTCCTAGGTTCGAGTCCCGGTCGGGGTAAAAATTGATTCATGTTTTCACATATGTAATGTGCTTATTTGATAATTTCATGGCCCGAATGAGATTTGGAATTGAATTAAATGCTAAAATGAAGCCACGAGTGAGGTTGGGGAATCTGTAATATGAACATAGTGGCATTCAGTTAGAATGCATTCATTCCTAAGTATAGCAGATATAAGCTATAAGGTTGGATTCCTTTTAACCTTCTGTGGTGTAGTGGTAGCGCCTTGACTTAGTAATCATAAGTCCTAGGTTCGAGTCCCGGTCGGGGTAAAAATTGATTCATGTTTTCACATATGTAATGTGCTTATTTGATAATTTCATGGCCCGAATGAGATTTGGAATTGAATTAAATGCTAAAATGAAGCCACGAGTGAGGTTGGGGAATCTGTAATATGAACATAGTGGCATTCAGTTAGAATGCATTCATTCCTAAGTATAGCAGATATAAGCTATAAGGTTGGATTCCTTTTAACCTTCTGTGGTGTAGTGGTAGCGCCTTGACTTAGTAATCATAAGTCCTAGGTTCGAGTCCCGGTCGGGGTAAAAATTGATTCATATATATATATATATATATATATATATATATATATATATATATATATATATATATATATATATATATATATAATATATATATATATATATATATATATATATATATATATATATATATATATATATATATATATATATATATATATATATATAATAATAGTAATAATAATAATAATAAAACTAATAATAATAATAATAAAATTCAAATTCTTTACCCTATATATAACAACACCTTACACGTGTTGTACTGTAAAGTATTTTGATTCAAAGAGTGCCTTCATCAACATTATTTAGAGGCAAAAATACACAAAACGATTTGGATTCTCACGAAGTTACCATGTCGGATGGTGATGTACAAGCTTCCAATGATTTCAAAGATTGACTTCGGGTAATTGGGAAAAGGTAATCCATTTGAAGAATTTAAACCGAAGGTGAGTGGTCCAACGTAGGAAACTGAATGAATGGGATGGGATAGGACAGGAGGGGAAATAGGGGAGGGGGTTAAAGATATAAGGGAATTGGAGGGAAAAGCACGAAAATTAAATAAAGTAAGAGAAAAAAGAGAGGGACAAAAACTCGTGCTAAGTTTTCATCTGGAATTCAGATTGTCCTTACGTAGGACATTGAAGTATTGGACAGACATGTCCACTGATATTAACACGAGGTTTAGTAGAGTATAATAATTCTATGGTAATTAACATCAAGGTTTACAAGTTTCTTTTTTACGATCTTTTTGAGATGAGTAGATTTTTATTTTGAGTAAAGCACAGTGTATTTTATACACAGACACACTCACCTATCCCATTTCGTACTTAAGATGTGTGCTAAATTATCACTGTTGGTGCTATGAATCGTATTTGAGAAGTCGTGGAATATGGAGAGATTCCAAGATGCTGCTAACAAGCAAGCGTGGTACCTATCTTCAAAATGGGAAGGAGTAGCAGAGTTCTATTTCCTGGCAAGTATGGTTTGCAAAGTTATGGAAAAAAAACTCATCTCTCTTCACTTGGAAGCCTCCAACATATCTCTCTTCACTTGGAATCCTTCAACTTTTTGTCAGTGAGGCAACATGGCTTCAGAGAAGGTAGATCAACAGTAACAAACTTATTAGAATTTTATGATGAGGTAAGCCAAATCTTACAGGAAAGAGAGGGCTGGGCAGATTGCATATTCCTAGACTTCCAGAAAGCGTTTGACACTGTTCCACATGGGAGACTTATTAGGAAGCTGCAATCAATGGCTAGAATAGGTGGAAATGTTTTGGAATGGATAAAAACTTACTTAGAAGGAAGGGAACAGAGGGTTAGAGTAAGACACTCAGTGTCTGAATGGAGAAGAGTTAGTAGTGGAGTTCCACAGGGTTCAGTTTTAGGGCCACTTTTGTTCCTTGTATATGTAAATGACCTACCAGAGTCTGTAAATTCATTCATGAATATGTTTGCAGATGATGCAAAGATTGTGAAGAAAGTAAAAAACGAGAACAATGGTAGAGAACTTCAGGAGGATCTAAATAATCTGCATGAGTGGTCAGAAAAGTGGCTAATGAAATTCAATACTTCAAAATGTAAGGTAATGAGAATGGGTACAAGTGCAAGAAGGCCCAAGCTTGACTATTTGGTGGCTGGAGTACAACTTCAAGAGACAGAAAATGAGAGAGATCTAGGAGTAAACATACTGGCAGATTTGTCTCCAGAAATACATATAAATGGCATAGTAAGGGCAGCATATGCATTCTTATCAAATGTAAGGGTAGCCTTCAGGCACATGGACAAGGAAATGTTCAGAAATATTTATGTAACCTATGTGAGGCCAAAACTCGAATATGCAGCCCCCTTTTGGAATCCGCACTTGAAAAAGCACATAGCTAAGCTTGAAAAAGTTCAAAGACATGCCACGAAACTGGTGCCAGAAATACGCAATCTCAGTTATGATGAGAGGCTGAGGGAATTAGACTTACCATCACTGGAAGCTAGAAGAGTGAGGGGGGATATGGTGACAGTCTTTAAATTCCTTCATGGTTATGATAGAGTGGATAAGGATCGATATTTTGATATGGCTGGCTCTAGAACTAGAGGTCATAGTTTGAAGCTTCATAAGAAAACTTCTTCGCAGGATGTAAGGAAATACTTTTTCAGTGTAAGAGTAGTTGATAATTGGAATTCGCTAAGCGAGGAGGTAGTTAATGCTAGCTCAATCCATAGTTTTAAGGACAGGTATGATAAGTATCACTAAGTATAAAATGGAACCGATCAGGAGACGGGAAGATACGAGCTTTGAGCTCTTTCCCGTAAACACAATTAGGTATAATCACAATATGGCCGCAGAGATGGCATATCTACAGTAGAAGAAAAAAAAGTAATTACCTAATTGTACTTACAGGAAAGAGCCCTATGCTCGTAATTCCCAACTCCTGGTCAGTTCCATTTTTATACTCAATGATACTTATCATATTTGCCCTTAACACTATTACTGCAGTTAGCATTGACTACCTCCTCGCTTAGCAAATTCAAATCATCAACTATTCTTACACAAAAAAGGACTTCCTTACATCCTTCAAAGAAATTTTGTTATGAAGCTTCAATTAGTGACTTCTAGTGCTAGAGCTACCCATATAAAAGTATCGATCCCAATCCACTCTGTCAAAACCCTGTTGGGATTTAAAAACCGTCACCATATCCACCCACATTATTCTAGTTTCGAGTGTTGATAAGCCTAATTCCCCCAGCCCCTCCTCACAGTTGTGATTGCGTATTACTGGCATCAGTTTCGTAGCACTTCTTTGAACTTTTTCCAGCTTAAATATATATATATATATATATATATATATATATATATATATATATATATATATATATATATATATATATATATATATATATATATATATGTATATATATATATATATATATATATATATATATATATATATATATATATATATATATATATATTATTTTTTTTTATTTTTTTTAAGCGCATATTACAAAAGGGTGCTTCATATTCAAACTTTGGTCTCATAGAAGTTACATAAATATTTCTGAAAATTTCCCTGTCTATGCACTTGAAGGCTACCCTTAAATTTGCTAAGAAGTATATGCAGCTATTACTATGCCATTTATATGCATTTCTGGAGTCAAATCTGCCAGTATGTTTACTCTTAGATCTCTCTCATTCTCTGTCTCTTGAAGTACTGCTCCTGCCATTGAGTAGTCAAGCTTGGGCCTTCTCGCCCTTGCACCCATTCTCATTATCTTACATTTAGAAGTACTGAATTTCATTAGCCACTTTTCTGACCACTCATGTAGACTATTTAGGTCTGTTTGAAGTTCTCTACCATTGTTCTCGTTGTTTTTACTTTTTCCACAATCTCTGCATCATCTGCAAAGATATTAAAAATGCATTTCGTGACTCCGGTAGGTCATTTGTTTATAAAAGGAAATATGGGGCCCTAAAACTGAACCCTGTGGAATATTGCTACAAACCCTTTCTCTAACCCTCTGTTTCCATCCTTGTAAAAAAGTTTTTATTCATTTCAATATATTTCCACCTATTCTTGCAATTACTTGCAGCTATTTAATAAGTTTCCCATGAAGGACCATATCAAATGCCTTCTGAAAATCTAAGAATATGAAATCTGGCCAGGCTTAACTTTCTTGTAAGATCTTGCTTGCCTCATCAAATATTTTTAATAAGCATGTTACTGTAGATATGCCTTCTCTGAAGCCTTGTTGTCTCACTGATAGAAAGTTGAAGGATTCCAAGTGAAGAGCTATGCATTTTATTAATTGTTTCTTCATAACTTTCCAAACTATGCACATCAAGGAAACAGGCCTGTAGTTTAGAGCAGTGTCTCCTATTTGAAGATATATACCACACTCGCTTGCTTCCATCATCTTAAAATCTATCCAGATACCAGAAACTTTTCAAAGATTATGCATAGCGTCACCGATATTGGCTTAGCACACTTCCTGAGTACGTAAGGAAATATGCCATCAGGACCAGTAGCTTTATGGGCATCTAATTCCATCACCGCTTTGCATACCTCTATGTAATTATTACATATGTGTAATTACCTAATTGTCGTTAAGGAAAAGGACCCGAAACTCGTAACTTCCTGTCTCCTGGTCGGTTCCATTTTGTACTTAGTGATAATTACCATTCTTGTTCATAAAACTATGGATTGAGTTAGCATTAACTATCCCCTCGCTTAGCAGACTCCAATTATCACCTACTCTTACACTAAAAAAGTACTTCTTTACATCCTGCAAAGAAGTTTTCTAGAGAAGCTTCAGACAATGACCCCTTGCTCTAGTGCCATCCTTATCAAAATATCGATCCCTATCCACTTTGTAATAACCAGAAAGGAATCTAAAAACCGTCACCATATCCCCCCTAATCTTCTAGCTTCGAGTGATGGTAAGACTAATTCCCTCAGCTTCTCATAATTGAGATTTCGTATTTCTGGCACCAGTTTTGTGGTATGTCTTTGAAATTTTTCCAGCTTAACTACATGCTTTTTCAAGCGTGGATTTCAAAAGGGGGCTGCATATTCAAGCTTTGGCCCCACATAGGTTACATAAATATTATCTGAACATTTCCTTGTCCATGTGCCTGAGGGCTACCCTTACATATGCTAAGATAGCATATGCTGTCCTTACTATGCCATTTACAAGCATTTCTGGATACAAATCGGCCAGTATGTTTACTCCTAGATCTCTCTCACTCTCTGTCTCTTGAAATTCTACTCCTGCCACCGAGTAGTCAAGTTTGGGCCTTCTTGCACTTGTACCCATTTTCATTACCTTACATTTAGAAGTATTAAATTTCATTATCCATTTTCCTGACCAATCATGCAAACTATTTAGGTCTTCCTGAAGTTCTTTGCCATTGTTCTCAACTCTTACTTTTTTCACAATCTGTGCATCATCTGCAAACATATCCAGGAATGAATTTACAGACTCTGGTAAGTCATTTACATATACAGTACAAGGAACAAAAGTGATCCTAAACTGAACACTATGGAACTCCACTACTAACTCTTCCTCATGCAGACACTGATTGTCTTACTCTAACCCTCTGTTCCCTTCCTTCTAAGTAAGTTTTTATCCATTCAAAACATTTCCACCTATTCTCATCATTGTTTGCAGCTTCTTAATAAGTCTCCTCTGTGGGACCGTGTCAAATGCTTTCTGGAAGTCTAGGAATATGCAGTCTGCCCAGTTCTTTCTTTCCTGTAAGATTCGTCTTACCTCATCATAAAATTCTAATAAGTTTGTTACTGTTGAACTACCTTTTCTGATGCCATGTTGTCTCACTGACAAAAAGTTGAAGGGTTCCAATTGAAAAGAGATGTGTTTTTTTTAATAGTTTCTCCATAACTTTGCAAACTATGCTGGTCAGGGAAACAGTTCTATTGTTTAGAGCTGTATCCCTCCTTCCCTTTTCCTGTAGCTTTAAGGGTATTTAACTCCATCAGCGCTTTGCATATCTCTGTGGCTCAAAAGATGATGTTCTCTAATACTGATCAACGAGCTCCTATCTCTGCAATCTGAGGGGGTGGGGTATTTTCTGCTGTAAATACTGACTGAAACTCATTGTTCAATTCTTTGCAGATCTCTTCATCCATCTCAGTGATGCTTCCATTTGCTTTCTTTAGTTTTAAAATTTGTTCTTTTACCCTCAGTTTTCCTCTGATAAAGCTGTGTAATAGTTTAGGATTTTCTTTAGCCTTTCTGGTGATATCCCTTTCATAGTCTCTCTCTCTCCCTCTCTTCTTATATTTAGGTAATCATTTCTTGCTCTTTTATAAGTCTGCCAGGCATTTATGCTTTTTCTCCTCCTATACCTTTTCCAGCATTTGTCTCTCCACTCCTTAGCTCTTTTACACTCATATTTGAACCATTTCTCTTTGGCATCAATAACTCCTATTTTGGTGGAAGGTATGCAACAATCTACTATATTCTCATATTCCTCACCAATGATGTCGTACATTTCTTATACAGATTTGTTGGATAATAAGGTCCTCCAGTCAATAACTGCAAAAACCTAATTAATTTTGGTGTAATCTCCTTTTGCATAGTTCCTCCTCATGTCCTCAGTGCCTCTACTTTCAGGCAGAACATCTTCGATTATATACTCCATCAACAACACACAGCGGCAACATTTTCCAGTTGGTGGTTAATATTAAATTTTTTCAATATCCAACACATTATCTGTGAATACTGGATCAAGCAGCAATGGCTCATCTCCACCCCTGGCTCTCGTTGGTTCCAGTACATGTTGGTGCAGGAAATTCTCTTAAACGCAATCTAGGAATCTTACCCCGAATGAGTCCGCCTCACTGTATGAGTCAAGATTTATCCAGTCTCTATGATGAAAATCTCCCATTATCTAAATCCTACATTTTCTCTCCCGTGCAATGTTAACATCTGAGTTTATGACTTCAATAGTACCTATATGACTTTCCTCATAAACTTCAAGCCTATGTTGGTTCCTTGGTGGGTTATATACAACAGTTATTATAATTCTCTCTGACCCCGTATTTATGCGAACAACAAGAAATTCCTAGAATCACTTTCTATAGCAAAGTTTATTTCTTCAACCTGAAATCTTTCTCTTATGAGCAGTGCTATCTCTCCACCAGTCCTCTCAGATCTTTCAATCCTTAATATTCTGAAGCCCTTAGGAAAATTTGTGACACTATTTATATCCTCACTTAACTTCGTCTCTGTAAACGCTACTATATCTGCCTTTCTGTTGCGAATCCTATCCTTTAATTCTACTGTCTTACCAGTAATCCATCAGCATTTGTGTACAGCAATCTTAATGAGGCACCATCCCCTGATCTTCTATCATTATATTCTTTATCCCCTCTTGTCTGGAATAACTCTGAAACAAAAATTTTTCTTCTCATAATTTGTTCCCTCATTTAATCTTCTAGCCTCTTGCAACAAGTTTTTGAGTCTTTCCATCTCCTCCTGTGTTCTGTATGCTCTAATGAATACTGTTTTGAGTTCCTGAAGGTCTTTTAGGTTTTTTCTTATCAGTATTTCTCTACATGCGTCCTCTCTCTCAAATGTTACTTTCATTGGTCTTTCCATTCCCGCCCTAGAATATTTACCAAGTTGGTGAATGTTTACAATATCCCCCGGACCACATAATACTCCAAGCTTCTTTATCAGGTCTAAAACCCTAACTTTATTTTATTCTAGTCTCCCCTGCCATGTTGACTCCTGGGATTCACTCATGCCTCAGATTACAGCAGTCTTCTCTTTATCAAGTGCCTGTTTAATCAGTGGATTAGCCCATGCCATCACAACATCTTTCATTTTTTGTATTACTGTTTCTTTATAGTTAACCGTTTTTACGTTTTCCAGTGCCACCACCCTCACAGCCTTTTTTACTGCCACATTCCCCTTTATTGCATTTGCAAAGGAAGTTTTCATGGCATCATGTTCCGTATTTATCTCCTGAAACTCTTTTCTAAACTGTATATATATATATATATATATATATATATATATATATATATATATATATATATATATATATATATATATATAAAGATATTTATGGAAAGATGGATTAAACAAGTCTTTTTTCATTACTATTTTGCATTTATTTATATATTTATTTATTTATTTACTCATTTATTTATTTATTTATTTTATGCTGCCATTGAACTCCTTGCTTTCTTCATTTACTACTGAACCAGTCTGACAAACATTGATCATCCTCAGCATGTTTCTTTATCAGATGACAATAGATAAATATATAGAATATAGATAACTGCACATTTTTTTTTTTATGAGTGTAACACCGGGAAAGGCAAGGAAACTACCCATATCAATAAAGGCCCTGACACGAAGAAAGCATTAAAAGAAATGGAAAGAAAAAGGTTAAGGAGAAGGCAGAGATGAGGTAATGATAAACAAAGGAAAAGAACAGACTGAAAGTATAGTCAAAGTACTGAGGACCTAAGTTATGGAGGATTAGGCCCTGAGATGACAATAGATCTGCTTTTTGAAGGAAGATAAATTAAAAGAATTAATAAAATCAGAAGGAGGAAGAGATTTCCAGAGTCTGGAGGTAGATGGGAAGAAACAGTTGCTTCAACGGCCAATCTGCCAGCTTCAAACCTCCACACAATACCTGTGAGATGAGGCCGCTTGGCGAGTGTTAAGCGACCTCGGCAGTAGGGGAGGGATGCAACTCGCCAACTCATCAGAGCAGCGATGGAATTAGTTGTGATAGAAAAGAGAAAGGGATGATACCTTATGGCAAAATGAGAGAGAATCCAGATTAGAAGCAAGAGAAGGGTCATTAATGAGTCCGACTTCCTTAGATGCAACCCTATCAATAACATAGAAAAAAAATGGTAAATAATTGAATAATTGTAGAGATAAATAAATACATCAATACGTATATAATTTAATGAATAAAACACAGACATTTGTGTAATCTCATGAAAGAGAATGTACTTTTTAATATGAATGTATATTCAACTGTATTTTAACTCCAAATTCTACCTTATTTTCAATAGAAACTGAAATTATGAAAGGATCGTCAAATAATACTGATTGCCTGGCCCTAGAGAAATAAAACTAATATGTATACATGCCAAGTAAATATATCTGAATGTTTAAATAAATAGAGCTAGTATATTGAAACGCAAATATTTTACACACATGTGTATTCATACATCCTTATGTGAATTTGATTTGTACATCTTAATATCAAAATTAATACATTTACCGTATAAATAACAACTAACATATAGCATTAAATGTACATATACATGACTATATCAAAATAAGACTTATTCTTATTCAATTCGTAAATTATTTCAATTTCATTCTTCTCTCTCTCTCTCTCTCTCTCTCTCTCTCTCTCTCTCTCTCTCTCTCTCTAGTATATCGTGTTCATGAATATATTATATAATACAGAGTTCGTACAGGTGAAGTAATCCAACAGTGGGAGTAAGTAGTTTTGCATCATGTGACTGCACATTATGTAAAAATTATTTATATGATCAATTTAGCTCTTCAATTATTCTCTAGCCAAGCTGATATGGTCATATTCTTGAGATCCTTCTCACTGGCAAAGGATCTCAGTCCCAATGACCGAAGGACATCCGGACAGGCATCTTGAATTGTCTTCACAGACGCGAAGGACATTGTATCCCTCCAGCTGAAGGTGTGCTTCACGGTGTCCCTGTGTGGAGTAAAGAGAAATTTAGTGCCAACTGTACTATTTATAAGCAAGGAGGAAGAAAAATTATCGAAAATGATCATATAGTTAACAAATGAAAGAGTGAACGGAATAAGTGGCAGATGTAGAGGCTGTCGTCATAGCCACACCAAGAACTGCATTCCTTGCTGCATATGCAATAGACATCTTTTAAAGCGTTTTTCTTGTTGTGCAGCGACATAACAGATGCAGCGCATGTGCGACACTAGGCTGGTGCTCCAGTGGGTCACTGAAATCTTTATTTAAGTCATATAACTTGCTGAATGTGTATATGCTAAGAAACCACTCCACTTCTCTACGCTGTAAATCCCAGGATGAAAATCAGCTTTAATATCCTATAGGTTGTTCATTACAAACAAAATCCCATTTACCTGATGGTATAAAAAATCCCCATGAGTCCTGTGCCATAGGGGCGAGTTACTGACGAGGACTGGATTGGATTGGATGGGATAGGATAGGAGGGGGAAGAACAGTGACGGCGTTGAGTGAACTCTCTTAGCCCTGTTCAGGGTGTCATCACTGAGGAGAGGGGGATAGAGGCTGGGAAGGATTGGGGGGATAAGCACGAAATTTAAGGAAGTAAGAGATGAATAGAGAGGGGCAAACCCTCGTGCTAAGACGAGGACTGACACGAAGCAAATGATACTATTCTTACCTGCTGGTATCGAAGGCCCCTGAAGGTCCTACACCATGAGTGAGGTCACGGAGCTTTGACAAGGACTCACTGCTCAGTTTTAAATGTACAAAATCCCAGATTTCATTGACCGTTTCTTCGGTATTTAAACTGAGAGGCTCGTATTGCACGTATTTAAATCTGGTGATAATAAGAAAAATTTATTAGAAAATAAAAGATAATTTACGTTCGGGAGAATGTATTGATAGAATATAAAATTTAAAAAAAGACGGAAATGTCTTATAATCTGACGGAAAAAAACAACTCGGATTAGCATATTTTTTTTTTCGCATTACGTGAATTTCAATTTGTTATGATAAAAAAAAAATCTTGATTTAGCTGCAGTTTATTGTTTCTAGAAAGGTAAAATAATTAAAAATGAGTATTATGAAATAAATGATGGAACGGTAAGAATGGCTTCATATATTACTTAATCAATAATATAAAAGATAAAAGTTTAATTTTGTGTTCTTACAATCTTTAGAGATTAACCTCACTTGTCCTAACCTTCCCTAACCTGTTGTTTATTGCGAATGCTAGTTGTAATATGAAGATAGGTTAAACTTAGACTGATTAGGTTAGGTTAGTCTAAATAAGACAGTGACAGATCAAAAGTAAACACATACCAAATACTATAAACATAAATGTAGAATAAAAAAAAACAGATCTTAACTGTGTATTAGAGAGCATAAAAAGAGAATTCTCGCTTGCTTCTGCAAGCTTTATCAGACTGCTGATGCTTGCAAGAAAGAACGAAAGCACTTCGGTGCCGGTCCCAAACCCGGATAAATGGAGAAGATGGGTGCCAGAAAAGCTTTCTCAAATAAAACTCTGAGCCAAAACCAACACTAATCTTAGGCTACGGCCACACCAGAAGCAACGAGCTGGGAGGTAGCGTGGAACGATGAGTGGCGAGATCAGCGTCATCGCAATGCCTCTCCAAATAGGAAGCATCAACGTCTCCAATAATTTGTTCAGTCGATATGATGAAAATAGCTAGGGATGTTGCTAGGCAGTGCGCGTCATTTTGGAACATACTGCATCATGTAGCGTCAAGCGAGGAGGGTAAGGGAAGCGACATACCTCGCCATTCATCCAGTGTAGCCACCCACATATAATTTAATGAGTTTCATCATGTTGCGTCATACCTCCCCGCTCAAGCCTCCCTGCTCGTCGCGTCTGGTGTGGCCATAGCTTAAGAGACTGGCGAGAACCAGCGACACTTTATGACCATAGAAAACATATCAAGTTGTCTAATATGGGAGGGAGGGCTAAATTAAAGCTCACACTTTTTATTAAGGCTCTGGTTGGAGTTTTCCTAACGTAACCCTTAGCATAAATAAGTAAATAAACAAAATATTTAGAAATACATTGTTCAAAGTGTGTGAAAACATATTTTTTTCAAGGGATATATTACCATTCACGTTGCACGTATAATAAATATAGACATACATATAATAAAATAAAATATTATGCTGAATTCAAACCGGAGCATTTCATTCTCTAGACTTTTCCAAACTGTGGTCTGCAGACCCTTCGCTGGAGATCCGCTATCAAAGTTAGACATTTGAATGCTAAACTTGATAAAGATTGGCTTAAAAATTGTTAGAACCGTTTCCAAATTTACCAGAAGGCCCACATTTATTTTAGATGTTTATGAAAACTTTTGGTGTAAAATGTACTTATACAGTTTTCAGCTTTTTTTTTTTTAACATACTATTTTCATTACTGTAACTGCGTATTAAATTACATACATCATTTTCAATTGAGAGATGACACAGTAAAGTGAATTTAATTCTTGTAAAAAGGGGCTCTTGGTAGTAAAAAGTTTGGGAACCACTGTCTTACACTAATATGCAGGTATAATACAAAAATAGGAAGCAGAAGAGAAAGTCGTGGAATCAATCCCAGAATAAGCACCTGATATAATTGTAGATGCCTAATCTGGAATTAAAGTTAGGACAGATAAATAAACCTTAACTAATATGTGCCTAACCTAACCTAACCTCAACCCTATATATATTAAGTACCTAAATTACATCAGGTGGTTATTCTGGGAATTAATTCAAGTCGTTAACTCAATCTTGATATTTACCTTTCAGGGTAGTCACGTGCCAGGGCTTGTGAATCTTGCAAATCCAACCGTAAATGATGACACACTTGCGTGATGTTGCCACAGTCAATCTTTTTGCACCATCCGAAACTCTTTCGAGAACTTTAGAGCATCAACAAGAGTCTCCTTTCAGTGGTTACATTAGTTGGTATGTATGACAGACATATATATATATATATATATATATATATATATATATATATATATATATATATATATATATATATATATGATTCTGTTTCACTGGAAGCACGTGAATATTCCGATAATATAAATGGCTACGGAAGGAAATTGAAAAGAACTTTTAGATCTTTAACATTTTCAAGTTTATTACTGAAGATAAGTAATAAACTTGAAAACGTTAAGGATCTAAAAGTTTCTTTCAATTTCCTTCTGTAGCTATATATATATATATATATATATATATATATATATATATATATATATATATATATATATATATATATATATGCACTAGCCCTAGACTACTTCCTCCGTGTTCCCCTGTGTGTCATAAAATTCGACCAAATGGGGAGGAGCGAGGGAACTGGGAATCTCCTAATCTGTATTTTCTCTTCCCAAAGAGTCAGGATATTTTGCCTTGACTCAGCCACTCCCCTTATTAGGGAAAAAACGGCACATGTATATATATATATATATATATATATATATATATATATATATATATATATATATATATATATATATAAGCAAAGTAATAATAAATTAGATTCGAATCTATTTCACACCGATAATTCATCATTGCACATAAGTTGTGTGATTGGTTCTTATCTATGTACAATGAGGTACTGTCAGTGTGTATTGGGCTCAATTCGTAGCCTTTCCGTCATTATTTAATCATAATGTGTTGATTTAACATGCACACCTTCATGTATCCATT
>JAXCGZ010011490.1:45000-50000 GCA_037179515.1 Halocaridina rubra
TACTCCATCAACAACACACAGTGATTACTCTTTCCAATTGGTGGTTAATACTCAATTTTTTCAATATCCAACACATTATCTGTGAACACTAGATCAAGTAGTGATGGCTCATCCCCACCTAATGGTGCTTACGGGAAAGAGCCCAAATCTCGTATCTTCCCGGCTTCTGATCGGTTCCATTTTGTACTCAGTGATACTTATCATACCTGTCCTTAAAACTATGGATTGAGTTAGCATTAACTGCCTCCTTGCTTAGCGAATTCCAATTATCAACTACTCTTACACTGAAAAAGTACTTCCTTACACACACACACACACACACACACACACACACACACACACACACACACACACACACACACACACACACTACTAAGGAAACATATCTCTCTTCACTTGGAATCCTTCAACTTTTTGTCAGTGAGGCAACATGGCTTCAGAGAAGGTAGATCAACATTAACAAACTTATTAGAATTTTATGATGAGGTAAGCCAAATCTTACAGGAAGGAGAGGGCTGGGCAGATTGCATATTCCTAGACTTCCAGAAAGCGTTTGACACTGTTCCACATGGGAGACTTATTAGGAAGCTGCAATCAATGGCTAGAATAGGTGGAAATGTTTTGGAATGGATAAAAACTTACTTAGAAGGAAGGGAACAGAGGGTTAGAGTAAGACACTCAGTGTCTGAATGGAGAAGAGTTAGTAGTGGAGTTCCACAGGGTTCAGTTTTAGGGCCACTTTTGTTCCTTGTATATGTAAATGACCTACCAGAGTCTGTAAATTCATTCATGAATATGTTTGCAGATGATGCAAAGATTGTGAAGAAAGTAAAAAACGAGAACAATGGTAGAGAACTTCAGGAGGATCTAAATAATCTGCATGAGTGGTCAGAAAAGTGGCTAATGAAATTCAATACTTCAAAATGTAAGGTAATGAGAATGGGTACAAGTGCAAGAAGGCCCAAGCTTGACTACTCGGTGGCTTGAGTACAACTTCAAGAGACAGAAAATGAGAGAGATCTAGGAGTAAACATACTGGCAGATTTGTCTCCAGAAATACATATAAATGGCATAGTAAGGGCAGCATATGCATTCTTATCAAATGTAAGGGTAGCCTTCAGGCACATGGACAAGGAAATGTTCAGAAATATTTATGTAACCCATGTGAGGCCAAAACTCGAATATGCAACCCCCTTTTGGAATCCGCACTTGAAAAAGCACATAGCTAAGCTTGAAAAAGTTCAAAGACATGCCACGAAACTGGTGCCAGAAATACGCAATCTCAGTTATGATGAGAGGCTGAGGGAATTAGACTTACCATCACTGGAAGCTAGAAGAGTGAGGGGGGATATGGTGACAGTCTTTAAATTCCTTCATGGTTATGATAGAGTGGATAGGGATCGATATTTTGATATGGCTGGCTCTAGAACTAGAGGTCATAGTTTGAAGCTTCGTAAGAAAACTTCTTTGCAGGATGTAAGGAAATACTTTTTCAGTGTAAGAGTAGTTGATAATTGGAATTCGCTAAGCGAGGAGGTAGTTAATGCTATCTCAATCCATAGTTTTAAGGACAGGTATGATAAGTATGACTAAGTATAAAATGGAAGCGATCATGAGACGGGAAGATACGAGCTTTGGGCTCTTTCCCGTAAACACAATTAGGTAATCACAATTAGGTAATCACACATATATATATATATATATATATATATATATATATATATATATATATATATATATATATATATATATATATATATATATATATATATATATATTTATATATATATATATATATATATATATATATATATATATATATATATATATATATATATATATATATATATATATATATGTATATATATATATATATATATATATATATATATATATATATATATATATGTGTGTGTGTGTGTGTGTGTGTGTGTGTGTGTGTGTGTGTGTGTGTGTGTGTGCCTACCTCTACATAGAATATTCATATTCGTTACAAATCTTCACATCTGACATATCATAACACTCCCCATCTCTGTTTCCCTTTGCTTTATGTCTCTTTGTACCCAGGCCCAATGAAGGCAGTTTCCTTTGCCTATCCCGGTGTCACACTTATATATATATATATATATATATATATATATATATATATATATATATATATATATATATATATATATATATATATATATATACATATATATATATACATATATATATATATATATATATATATATATATATATATATATATATATATATATATATATATATATATATATATATATATATATATATACATATATATATATATATATATATATATATATATATATATATATATATATATATACATATATATATGTATATGTATATATATATATATATATATATATATATATATATATACACACACACACACACACACATAGTATACCATTATCCACATTTCTTTTTAAGAAATCAAGAAATTCGAACTTGCGTTGCAAGCTACAAAGTCATGCTGCCTTAACCAAATGAGCCACTGCAACTAGAGAAAACGCACCTCAACACTACCAACTGGAATATCAGTGAATGATAGTAAACGGTTAGAGGGGGTGTGGGTGGGTGATTCACCTCCAGAAGTGGAAATGGGGGTAGGGCTGTTGTTGTACTATTAGGTTAGATTTGAATAAGTTAGTTAGGTTAGTGAAATAGGAGATATATCATCTAACAAGAGCCTGAGGAGCGTTTTATCCATTTGATCCAAAATACTGTCCCACCATCGTTCTTATATTTCTTTCAACATTTGTGACGTCACTACCCTCTCATTCTTATTCCCGTGTGATTCTAGCAAGGAGATGATATTTAAAGGCGAACTCAGGATATCATGGATGGGAGCTAAGCACACTATCCACCGAGTTACAGACGACAGAAATTAAAATCTCTATATTAATAATCTTTATATTATTTTCTGGGTGACAACTTTCCTCTATTCACATGGAGCCGCTGTTTCTCAGCAGTCAAACGGGTGTTTTGTTGATTAACTTGATATTTTGCTCTGTATTCTTTCCTCCATGTTTGTCATATTTATATGGCGTCGCTGTTTTTCAGTCTCTTGGATATTAATGTTGGTCTTGACTGATGCTGTCAGGGGCTGATTTCTCTCTTGATACCCGCCCATTCTGTAAAATTTTTATGGTCTGGTGTCTTTTTGACAACAATCTTTTCCTTATATCTGGGCTTGGGTCCAGCACTTAGTAAAGCTGGCTGACTACCCAAATGGCTGGGGTTATGATTTATATCTGTTGGTGATATTCTTTTTTTTGTGTTTATTATGGCTGGGTATAGTATAATTACTGTACTTAGTTTTATTTATCCATTTCCTAAGACATTATTTTCTGTAAGTTTTTCACTCATTACTAATTTTTTTTTCACTTCAAACCTTTGCACACACAAAAAAATTGAAAAACTCGTTCCGGCTGCTTGTCATTTAACCAACTCTCTCTCTCTCTCTCTCTCTCTCTCTCTCTCTCTCTCTCTCTCTCTCTCTCTCTCTCTCTCTCTCTCCTCTCTCTCTCTCTCTCTCTCTCTTCTTCTTCTTCTTCTTCTTCTTCTTCTTCTTCTTCTTCTTCTTCTTCTTCTTCTTCTTCTTCTTCTTCTTCTTCTTCTTCTTCTTCTTCTTCTTCTTCTTCTTAAAGAAAGTGTGTCTCAAGATCAGAGATATTTCCTGAAGCTTAACAGAGTAGGTTAACATGTGGTGAATATTCATAAAAGTCTGCGTGGGACGCATAAATAAATAAATAAAAATAATTACAATAGTTTGCTTATCATCGTCTCCTCATCAAGAGGCCAGAGAAAGTGTTCTCTTTTTCAAAGATATCACAAGCTTGTCAAGTGGTCAGTCTGCCAGTAAGTGTTTGTTTGCCTAAGTGGTTAAGATGCGTAACCTCCTGAATCACATCTGAGCTGTTTTGGGCAACTTTGTTTCCTAGTTTACTGTGTTTGAGAAGGTGAGTAATGTCTTCTATTATGATCTTTATTGTTGTTCCGGTTTTACGTCACGGACTCCCTTTTCTACCAAGGGCTAGGACGGTTGCCTTCTTGCGAAGGACTTTTCTTTATTTTTGTATTAGCTGTCCATATGCGGGAATATCCTCATGGCTCCTCATCCGGTCAGTTTTTTTTTTTTATGAGTGTGACATAGGGACAGGCAAGAAAATTTCCCTCATCAGACCCGGGCACCAAGAAAACAGTGAGAAAAAGAAAAAGTAGAAGGTTAAGGACAAGGCAGGAATAAGTGACTAGTGCTCAAGAGAATGATACTCAAATTATCTCCTCATGAAACTGAGATATTTTATTTTGTCTTGGCTGTTGATGTATAGGAAAGACTGCCATATCTTCTGGCCACTTTATTTCTGGAATCCATGACACTTGCCATATCTTTATAATTTCCTCGCTAAGTAAATTCTCGATATCGACGATGCTCGTATTAAAAAAGTATTATTTCCTTACAGCCTGTCGGGGGTTCGCGCCCCGTCACGGTCTGAGGTTAGCAAGGGCATGCACTCAGGGTAACGATTACATCTGCCAAAACAAGTCCTTCGCAAGAAGGCAACTGTCCTAGCCCTTGGTAGAAAAGGGAGTCCGTGACGCAAAACCGGAACAACTTCCTTACAGCTTGTGAAGGAAAATTTTCATGAAGTGTTAGACTGTGACCTCCATTTCTAGTATTTACTCAATTGTGCTCACAGAAAAGAGCCTTGTGCTTATAGATCTTCTCTCCTGCTTAGTTTAAATTGTTTTTATTGTAATAATTCTGTTATATCTGCCTTGTCCTTAAATTTCTACTTTTTCTTCGTCTCATTGTTTTCTTGGTGCCTGCGGCCTGATGAGGGCAATTTTCTCACCTGTCCCAGTGTCACACTAACAAAAGGAAAAATTGCCAGAAAAACTTAATTTTTCCCTAGACCAAAAGGACGAATTTAGAGATAATGGTCAATTTTAATGTACATAGTTATGTC
>JAXCGZ010011490.1:85000-92500 GCA_037179515.1 Halocaridina rubra
ACTCATTTTTAATTTAAGAAATGAGTTGGCCGCAGTCAGGCAGGAGGTCAGATCCTTAGCTGAGGAGAACAGGGATCTGAGAGGTAAGGTAGAGGTGTTAACCAGGAAGGGACGATTGAATAGTGAAGACGACTGGAAAGTTGTGAATAAGGGTTCAACGAAGATGGTTCTTAAGAAAAATGATACTTTTAGACTACAAGTTGCTAATTCATTTAGTTCACTTAGAGATGAAGGTGACAGTGGCGGCAGTAATTCTTCAGGACCCATAGAGTCAGATAGGTGTACTAGCGATCGTAGAAATGGAAGTGGGAAAAGCTCACAGGTCAAGAGCCTAGGTAAGTCTCCCAAGGTCAGAGTAACCCATCCTCCGGATAAGTCTCGTTCTTTGGTAATTGTAGGGGATTCACTACATAAGAACATAAGAACATAAGAATAGAGGACACTGCAACATGCCTACTGGCACACACGAGGCAGCTCCATTTTTGAATTGTATTTTCAGCATGTCTAACCTATTCTATTCTACTCTACTTATTTATTCTGTTTTTCTTTTTATGATTTTTCTAATAAGCACTAACCTATTCATACCCACCCTACCTCTGTCATATGTCTATCTAATCTACATTTGAAGGTGTCTAAGGTATTGGCATTTACTATCATACTAGGAAGCTTGTTCCATGCAGCAGCTACTCTATTACCAAACCAATTTTTACCAATTTCCCTTCTGAACCTAAATTTATCAAGCTTAAATCCATTATTACGAGTTCTGGTTTGATCATGAATTTTTAAAACTTTATTAATATCTCCCTTGTTAATCCCTTTAAACCATTTATACACTTCAATCATATCCCCCCTAACTCTTCGCCTCTCTAGAGAATGTAGATTAAGTTTTTTTAATCTGTCCTCATATGGTAGATTTCTGATATTGTGTATCATCTTGGTCATTCTTCGTTGCACTCTCTCCAAGGATTCAATTTCCATTCTATAATAGGGTGACCAGAATTGCACAGCATAATCTAAATGGGGCCTAACTAATGCAAGATAGAGCTGCAAAATAACTTTTTCCGTCCTATTGCTGACGCTTCTTGAGATAAATCCTAAAATTCTGTTTGCAGATATGTAGACAGGAAACTCAGGCATAGAGTTAGAGGAAAATATTTTTTCCCTGGAGCAGGTATGAAGAAGGTGGGTGAGTCAATAAATAGCTGGATTGAGAAAAAAGATGTTGTTTGTTTGATAGCTGGGGGAAATGACGTGCAGGATGGTAGAAGTGAAGAGCTGATTAGGTTGTATAGACAAGCCCTGGATAAGATCAGGAAAAGGGGTGCAGTTCCTGTGATGTGTGGTATTCTCCCTAGGCTTAGCCAAAGTTCAGAGTGGTGGTCTCGAGCTATAGGAGTAAATGCTAGGATGAAAGTCTTCTGTCGGCAGAATAATATAGGTTTTATAGACGGGTGGGATCACTTCACTAGTCGTAAGCATATGTATGCAAGGGATGGAGTGCATCTTTCTAATTCAGGTGTCTCGGTATTGGCTGGTATGATAGACAGAGAGGTAGGGGGGTTTTGTTAGACACAAATAATGAAATGAATAATACTTGTGCAGAGAAATTAGTCAGTAAGGGTTCAGTAAATAGTGGGTCAAATAACTGGGAGTCTAAGGATAAGAACCATTTGTTACATAGAACAAATATTAACAAAAAGAATAGCCACAAGAAGGGTAAAGCTAGAGAAAGTTTAAAAGTATATTATACAAATAGCCGTAGTTTAGGTAACACGATAGAAGAACTGAGAGCCATAGTATGTAGTGAGAGACCAGATATAATATGCATTAGTGAAAGTTGGATCAATTTAGAAAGCAAACACCTTAAAGCTGAGTACATAATTACAGGATATAAACTTTATAATGCTGATCGTAGTGCAGATAAAAGAGGGGGAGGGGTAATTATGTATATTAAAGATAGCCTCAGAAGCTGCATTAAGTCTGGAATTAAGACAAATCTAAATTCAGAAACCTTATGGGTTGAAATTAAAAATAATATAGAAAGTCTAGTTGTAGGAGTAGTCTACAGACCACCTGATCTAGACAATATAAAGTCGCAAGTTATATACGATGAAATTTCTAAAGTGAGCAGGTCAAATAGAGTTTGCATTGTAGGCGATTTTAATTTTAGACATATTAACTGGGAAACCATAACAGGTGATAGTAGCTCTAAGGAGTTTTTGGAAGTAGTAGAAGACAATTTCCTTTCTCAGCATGTACTTGAAGCAACACGGGGGGTGAACACACTAGATTTAGTTCTTAGTAATAGAGAGAATATGGTTACAAATTTAGAAGTTGGTGAAAAATTGGGCAACAGTGACCATGATTCCATTAGATTTAACATAATTTTCAAGGAAACTATAAAGGAAAATAAGAATATTGTTCCAAACTTTAGAGCAGGAGATTTTGAGGGCTTAAAAACTAAATTATCTAATGAGGTATGGGAAGAGATTTCTGGGGTACAGATGTGGGTAGTAAATCCAGCAGGTCAGGTCGCAGGTAGCGGATTACCCCGAAATTTGAGTACCACATGCCAAGGATTACCACAAGATAAGATCAATACATTAAATTCTCTCACAGGAAAGAACAGCAGTCCGTCAGTTAATATAAATTTGGATGAGGAATATAACAATTTTGTCATGACTCTTAAGAATAGTCAGAGAGACTATATTCCCATGAAACATTGCAGATCAAGAAAAAATGACCCTATAGAATGGAAATTGAATCCCTGGAGAGAGTGCAGCGAAGAATGACCAAGATGAACATAAGAACATAAGAACATAAGAATAGAGGACACTGCAACATGCCTACTGGCACACACGAGGCAGCTCCATTTTTTAATTGTATTTTCAGCATGTCTAACCTATTCTATTCTACTCTACTTATTTATTCTGTTTTTCTTTTTATGATTTTTCTAATAAGCACTAACCTATTCATACCCACCCTACCTCTGTCATATGTCTATCTAATCTACATTTGAAGGTGTCTAAGGTATTGGCATTTACTATCCTACTAGGAAGCTTGTTCCATGCATCAGCTACTCTATTACCAAACCAATTTTTACCAATTTCCCTTCTGAACCTAAATTTATCAAGCTTAAATCCATTATTACGAGTTCTGGTTTGATCATGAATTTTTAAAACTTTATTAATATCTCCCTTGTTAATCCCTTTAAACCATTTATACACTTCAATCATATCCCCCCTAACTCTTCGCCTCTCTAGAGAATGTAGATTAAGTTTTTTTAATCTGTCCTCATATGGTAGATTTCTGATATTGTGTATCATCTTGGTCATTCTTCGTTGCACTCTCTCCAAGGATTCAATTTCCATTCTATAATAGGGTGACCAGAATTGCACAGCATAATCTAAATGGGGCCTAACTAATGCAAGATAGAGCTGCAAAATAACTTTTTCCGTCCTATTGCTGACGCTTCTTGAGATAAATCCTAAAATTCTGTTTGCTTTATTTCTGACTGCTGTACATTGCTCTCTTGGCTTAAGACTACTACTCACAAGAACTCCCAAATCCCTTTCACACTGAGAACTCATGATTTCATGGTTATTTAGCTTATAACTAGTATTGTCTTTTATAGTACCCATTTTAACTACTTTACATTTTTCAACATTAAATTCCATTTGCCATTTGTCTGACCATTCAGATAATCTATTTAGATCTTCCTGTAAAGCATGAATGTCTTCTTTTCCATTTATAGTTCTACCTAATTTAGTGTCGTCTGCGAATTTACTTAGGTTACTACTGATATCCGAATCCAGATCATTTAGATATACGATGAATAATAGAGGACCCAGTACCGAGCCTTGTGGTACCCCGCTTGTAACCGAGCCCCACTCTGATTTCTCTCCATTTATGCAAACCCTCTGTTTTCTGTCTTTTAACCATTGTTTGATCCATCTGAGCACAGCTCCTCCTATACCATGAGCTTCCAGCTTTTTAACTAATCTTTTGTGAGGAACTCTATCAAAAGCTTTGCTAAAATCTAGATATATTGTATCATATTCTTTGCCACAATCTACTGCCTCGTAAACTTCTGAATAAAAAGACAGTAAGTTTGTAAGGCACGAAAAACCCTTAAGAAACCCGTGTTGTGAAAGTTTTATCAGTCTGTGTAATTCTAGATGTGCCCTTATTTTATTTGCAATTATGGATTCTAGAATCTTACCCACTGTTGACGTTAAACTTACCGGCCTATAATTATTCTTTTTAACACGTTCTCCTTTTTTAAATATTGGTACCACATCTGCCAATTTCCACTCCATGGGTACCGATCCTAATTTTATTGAATTATTAAATAATGCAGTTAGAGGACAACTAAGCTCTTCCTTGCATTCCTTTAATATTCTAGCATATATTCCATCAGGTCCCGGAGATTTATGAGCCTTTAATTTATCTATTTCTTTTATTACCTCCTCTCTCGTAATATTTATTGAACTAAGTATATTATCGGGACTGTCTCTGTAAATGGATTCTACTTCCGGAATATTTTCCAAGTTTTCATTTGTAAATACAGATAAGAAATAATCATTTAAACATGTACACATCACTTTATCGTCATCTGTGATATGGCCATTGGCTACTTCAATTGGTCCGACTTTTTCCTTAAATTTTGTTTGATAATGTTGATAAAACCCTTTAGGATTTTCTTTAGCTTCTCCTGCTATTCGAACTTCGTATTTTCTTTTCGACTCTCTAACTATCTTTTTAACTTCCCTGTTTAACTGTATATATTGCTGCCTCACCTGCTCTTCACCTCTTTTTAGTTTCCTGTATATTCCTCTTTTAATACCTATAAGATTCTTTATTCTATTGTTCATCCATTTAGGGTCATTTTTTCTTGATCTGCAATGTTTCATGGGAATATAGTCTCTCTGACTATTCTTAAGAGTCATGACAAAATTGTTATATTCCTCATCCAAATTTATATTAACTGACGGGCTGCTGTTCTTTCCTGTGAGAGAATTTAATGTATTGATCTTATCTTGTGATAATCCTTGGCATGTGGTACCCAAATTTCGGGGTAATCCGCTACCTGCGACCTGACCCGCTGGATTAACTACCCACATCTGTACCCCAGAAATCCCTTCCCATACCTCATTAGATAATTTAGTTTTTAAGCCCTCAAAATCTCCTGCTCTAAAGTTTGGAACAATATTCTTATTTTCCTTTATAGTTTCCTTGAAAATTATGTTAAATCTAATGGAATCATGGTCACTGTTGCCCAATTTTTCACCAACTTCTAAATTTGTAACCATATTCTCTCTATTACTAAGAACTAAATCTAGTGTATTCACCCCCCGTGTTGCTTCATGTACATGCTGAGAAAGGAAATTGTCTTCTACTACTTCCAAAAACTCCTTAGAGCTACTATCACCTGTTATGGTTTCCCAGTTAATATGTCTAAAATTAAAATCGCCTACAATGCAAACTCTATTTGACCTGCTCACTTTAGAAATTTCATCGTATATAACTTGCGACTCTATATTATCTAGATCAGGTGGTCTGTAGACTACTCCTACAACTAGACTTTCTATATTATTTTTAATTTCAACCCATAAGGTTTCTGAATTTAGATTTGTCTTAATTCCAGACTTAATGCAGCTTCTGAGGCTATCTTTAATATACATAATTACCCCTCCCCCTCTTTTATCTGCACTACGATCAGCATTATAAAGTTTATATCCTGTAATTATGTACTCAGCTTTAAGGTGTTTGCTTTCTAATTTAATCCAACTTTCACTAATGCATATTATATCCGGTCTCTCACTACATACTATGGCTCTCAGTTCTTCTATCTTGTTACCTAAACTACGGCTATTTGTATAATATACTTTTAAACTTTCTCTAGCTTCACCCTTCTTGTGGCTATTCTTTTTGTTAATATTTGTTCTATGTAACAAATGGTTCTTATCCTTAGACTCCCAGTTATTTGACCCACTATTTACTGGACCCTTACTGACTAATTTCTCTGCACAAGTATTAATCATTTCATTATTTGTGTCTAACAAAACCCCCCTACCTCTCTGTCTATCATACCAGCCAATACCGAGACACCTGAATTAGAAAGATGCACAATATCAGAAATCTACCATATGAGGACAGATTAAAAAAACTTAATCTACATTCTCTTGAGAGGCGAAGAGTTAGGGGGGATATGATTGAAGTGTATAAATGGTTTAAAGGGATTAACAAGGGAGATATTAATAAAGTTTTAAAAATTCATGATCAAACCAGAACTCGTAATAATGGATTTAAGCTTGTTAAATTTAGGTTCAGAAGGGAAATTGGTAAAAATTGGTTTGGTAATAGAGTAGCTGATGCATGGAACAAGCTTCCTAGTAGGATAGTAAATGCCAATACCTTAGACACCTTCAAATGTAGATTAGATAGACATATGACAGAGGTAGGGTGAGTACATAAGAACATAAGAACATAAGAATAGAGGACACTGCAACATGCCTACTGGCACACACGAGGCAGCTCCATTTTTTAATTGTATTTTCAGCATGTCTAACCTATTCTATTTTACTCTACTTATTTATTCTATTTTTCTTTTTATGATTTTTCTAATAAGCACTAACCTATTCATACCCACCCTACCTCTGTCATATGTCTATCTAATCTACATTTGAAGGTGTCTAAGGTATTGGCATTTACTATCAAACTAGGAAGCTTGTTCCATGCATCAGCTACTCTATTACCAAACCAATTTTTACCAATTTCCCTTCTGAACCTAAATTTATCAAGCTTAAATCCATTATTACGAGTTCTGGTTTGATCATGAATTTTTAAAACTTTATTAATATCTCCCTTGTTAATCCCTTTAAACCATTTATACACTTCAATCATATCCCCCCTAACTCTTCGCCTCTCTAGAGAATGTAGATTAAGTTTTTTTAATCTGTCCTCATATGGTAGATTTCTGATATTGTGTATCATCTTGGTCATTCTTCGCTGCACTCTCTCCAAGGATTCAATTTCCATTCTATAATAGGGTGACCAGAATTGCACAGCATAATCTAAATGGGGCCTAACTAATGCAAGATAGAGCTGCAAAATAACTTTTTCCGTCCTATTGCTGACGCTTCTTGAGATAAATCCTAAAATTCTGTTTGCTTTATTTCTGACTGCTGTGCATTGCTCTCTTGGCTTAAGACTACTACTCACAAGAACTCCCAAATCCCTTTCACACTGAGAACTCATGATTTCATGGTTATTTAGCTTATAACTAGTATTGTCTTTTATAGTACCCATTTTAACTACTTTACATTTTTCAACATTAAATTCCATTTGCCATTTGTCCGACCATTCAGATAATCTATTTAGATCTTCCTGTAAAGCATGAATGTCTTCTTTTCCATTTATAGTTCTACCTATTTTAGTGTCGTCTGCGAATTTACTTAGGTTACTACTGATATCCGAATCCAGATCATTTAGATATAC
>JAXCGZ010011490.1:97500-107500 GCA_037179515.1 Halocaridina rubra
CACAGGAGAATTGAAATGAAACTTTCGAATTTTGCGGGTCGAGAGAATTTCATTTTTCAGCCAATCAGATCGTGTGTTTTGAATTGTGGGCGGGGCTTGTCTGACGACAAAAAATAAGCAATGAATGAGTCGATATAAATTCAGTAACTTTAATTAATTCAATTCAGTGTCGATCTGAGGCTGTTAGGGAGGGTTGTACCTGTCGGGTTCTCAAATGATCTATTGTTTATTTACTTTTTCCCACAGGTGTTCTAGTAGCGTGGGCATGGTCGGCGGTGCTCAGGCGGTATCTCTTGGACCGGGCTGCGTCCATACTGGAATTGCGATGCACGAACTCATGCACGCCACCGGTTTTTGGCACGAACAATCCCGGTACGACCGGGATAACTACATCACCATTGACTGGTCCAATATCCAAGACGGGTTGGACTATAACTTCCAAAAATATGATTGGAACACAATTCAAAATCTTGGAGTTGGATATGATTTAGGTAGGAGTGAGAAGTTACATAATGATAATAATAATAATAATAATAATGTTGATAATAATAATAATAATAATGAATAAGGATAATTAAAATAATAATGATAATGATATTGATAATAGTGATGATGATAATAATAATAATTATAATAGTAACAATATCAATAATAAGAATAATAATGATGATAATAATAATAATAGTAATAATAATAATATTATTATTATTATTATTATTATAATGATGATGATGGTGATGATAATAATAATAATAACAATAATAATTATAATAATAATAATAGCAATAATAATAATAATAACTATAATAATAATATTTATTAATCATATAAATGTCCCTGACGAGGATACAAACCTGCAGCAAAAAGACTGTCCTTGCTCCCGACTGTGTATGTGTGAGTTTGTATATACTTGTGTGCGCATATTATGTATGTATTTATATATTTACTTATTGCAGATTCTATTATGCACTATGGCGCTTATGCCTTCGCAAGAGACCGAAGCCGACCCACCATCATACCAAAACAGTCTAATCATCAAATTGGGCAGAGAAACGGCTTCTCTCAGGTATGCACGTATATATTCATGTATGTATACATTAACGTTTGTATATATGTATATTTGTATGTGTGCATGTATATGTATATTTGCATGAATGCATGTATATGTGCATGTATGTATTGATTTTTGTGATGCATGTATGTGCGCATATATGTATGGATGTATCTATTTGTATGTATACATGCAAGTATGTATGGAGGTATGCATGCGTGTATGCATATACGTATGGATGTATGTGATTATTTGTATGTATGTGTGCAAATATGTCTGGATATATGTATGTACTCCGAACTAAACGGAAAGGCTATAAAGGAGTTCAGCTCTTGTTCAATCTTTGAGTGCATCATAAATATATCTTATTATTATCATCAGCATTGTTATTATTATTACTCCCTCCCTGTTCTCCAGAGGAGAATAAGAAGGATGGCTTTTCCCCCTTCGTGTTTTCCTGTAGCGTAGAGTTATGGGAGGGGGTTCTGGTAGGAAATACTCCAAACAGAACCCGTAATGAGTGGATTTTCGGATTAAGTCACCCCCATACAAGAGGCTCTCGGCTCTTGTACTTAGATAGATAGATAAATTTGCCATTATTGATGTTATTGTGTAGGTTTTACGTCACGGACTCCCTTTTCTACTATGGGCTATGATAGTGCCTTCTTGCGAAGGACTATGTTTTGGCAAATGTGAAGGTTACCCTGAGTGAATGACCTTTCTAACCTCAGTCTGAGGCTGGCCGCGAACCCTCACCCTGATGGATCAAAGTCGCCATTGCTACTTTTCGGTCACGGTGACCACATGTTTTTCATTTATTATGCATGTAAATCAAGTGGCGTATTCACAGGGTCAGCTAATATAGCTCTTTACTTATCATCCGAAATTTGTTTCTGGCGAAGAGAGAACCTGTTTACTTCATCATAGGCCAGTGAATTCGGGACCCTCTGGGTGGGTACTAAGAGCTCTTGAGTTACCGAGGAGTGATTTGTACTTTCTCACCATACGCCTGAGTAGATAGTTCTCTATCTGTCAGTCGACTGACCATGTTTGGCCAGCCATGCCTTGCTTGAGCAAAGAGGGTTTTTTCCAGTGTCTTGCTAGGACTATCCTGGAAACCTACCCCTTATCCGGGCTTGGGACCGGTACTGAGCTAAGCTGGCCTGCTTAATCCAGTGGCTGGGTTGATTTGTACTACTTTTTTATTTATGTATTTTCAGAGAGATATACAAAAACTTTCACTTTTATACGAGTGTTCTGGGACTACCACTTCCGGTTTCACACCTGAGCCTGTCAGACCTACCAGACCACCGAAACCAGGTAGGTAAAATAACAATCTGTACAAAAAAAATCATTATCAATATTATTTAGACATAATTAACGTATGTTCTGTCCTCGTTCACGTAACTAATAATACATTATATAAATATCTAAAAAAGTAGTGTATTATGTTTTTGTATATTAATATACATACATGCATAATTTTGTGCATTGTGAATAAATACATGTATGTGTTACGTCCATCTCTTGAATGTGATGTTTTATATTTGTAAATTCCTGCATAAATACGTAGCATACAAGAATAATGACACACAGGCCGTTTTCACACCAAAGTGACACGTCGCACGTGGCACGCCAGTCGAAAACGAACATCCGATAATATATGAAATCTTTTCACACAAAAGTGGCGTGACTTGCACCGCACATGGGACGTGTCACGCCACTTATGTGTGAAAAGTTTCATATATTTCTGGAAGTTCGTTATCAACTGGCGTGACACGTGTGACGTGCCACTTTGGTGTGAAAGTGGTCTTAAACTTGGTAGTAAAAAAGTGTTAGAAAACTTACGCAACCTCATGCGGAAAATACATTTCTAAAAGATATGCAAAAATTCACTACCAATCTCTTTTCACAAATACACACTACGAATACTGTGTATAAACACCCTTTGCATTTAATTCACACCAATCTCTTTTCACAAATACACACGACGAATACTGTGTATAAACACCCTTTGCATTTAATTCAACACCAATCTCTTTTCACAAACATACACGACGAATACTGTGTATAAACACCCTTTGCATTTACTAATTATTTATTTATTTTTGGTAATGTCAGCATTATCCTTTTTTATAGCTTGTCAAAAACTTATCATAGAGACGCTTAATGGTATTTGGAGGGGTTGTTTCTGACCCGAAAGCCTATTTCGAAGGCCCATTGTATATAAGTTCCACTCTTGATGATATGTTCTAATGTGCATATAATGGCTCCTCATTAGTGTCTTATGCTTCTTTCACCTCCTGGAAATAGAGATTTAAATATTTCAGCATAAGGTTGTGCTCTTTTCTTGAACACACCTCTTTTCTTGAACACACTTCTTTACTTGAACACACTTCTTTACTTGAACACACTTATTTTCTTGAACACACTTCTTTTCCTAAACACACTTCTTTTCTTGAACACACTTCGTTTCCATATTTTCGTGCAAAGGTTTTGAGCTAGGGAAATACTTATGTAAGTCTACATCATTCCTATATATTTTATGAAAGTAAAATGGCATTTCAAAATCTCATATACAGAGCTTAACGTGTGTACCGTGGTTTGAGAAATTGTCAACGCATTTTAAGTACATAGATATGAAACTGTTACAGTAATGCTAGTTACTGTATCTTTACATTTATATCTGATTACATATCTGAAATTAAAAGAACTAATATTAATTTAAATTTTTTTGCTAGGAATAGTGTTTTTTGTTTCTCAGACTTTTCATCAAATCTTTAATTTCCAGTTAAGAAATACTAGTTAAGTAATATATATAAATAAAAGTTAGCCATTTTTATTGACAAGAATATCTGTATCGTAAAACTGGAAAGTCATATTTCTGTTTTCAATAAATAATGACTCTATATATTCAAAAGTATAACTGCAATCCAACTGATAACATCAAAGAAATAGAATTCGAAAACTCTATAACCATGTACGATGTTTTCAGCTTACTCATGCCTGATGTATATTGACTACTGCCACCATTTCCTGCTTATGCCCTCGATGTTGTATATATATTGCAGTTAATGTGCTTTCTCAGCTCTTTATCTAGAGTTAACGTTGTAATACCTTTATGTACTGTGTCACTATCTTTTAAATAATTTAAGCAGGACCTATGCACTAACCAAGATCCATGTTTGCACTTAAAAAAAAAGAAGATGAATGTCCTTTCGCAACCGTTCCACTGTTATTGACGTTTGCCATTTAAGCCTGTCTTTCTGCCATGTTTTACTTCACAGACTGACAGATTTTACTTGTCATTATTTGTGTAATACCTGTTTTAGAGGGATGTTTAGTCTATATTTCAACTATGTCATGCTCTACAGACAGACAGAATTCGTCTGTCATCACCGTTTGTATAATACCTGTTTCAGACAGATACTAAGTCTGTTTTTCAACAATGTCTTGCTCTACAGAAAGACAGAATTCGTCTGTCATCAGCATTTGTATAATACCTGTTTCAGACGGATGTTTAGTCTATCTTTCAACTATGCCGTGCTCTGCAGAAAGACAGAATTCGTCTGTCATCAGTATTTGTACAATACCAGTTTCAGACGGATGCTTAGTCTATCTTTCAACTATGTCATGCTCTACAGATAGAATTTGTCTGTTATCAGCATTTGTATAATACCTATTTCAGACAGATGCTTAGTCAATCTTTCAACTATGTCTTGCTCTACAGAGAGACAGACTTCGTCTGTCATCAGCATTTTGTATAATACCTGTTTCAGACGGATGCTTAGTCTATCTTTCAACTATGTCATGCTCTACAGACAGAATTCGTCTGTTATCAGCATTTGTATAATACCTGTATCAGACAGATACTTAGTCTATCTTTCAACTATGTCATGCTCTACAGAGAGACAGAATTCGTCTGTCATCAGCATTTTGTATAATACCTGTTTCAGACGGATACTTAGTCTATCTTTCAACTATGTCATGCTCTACAGACAAATAGACAGACAGAATTCTTGTCATCAGTGTTTGTATAATACCAATTTCAGATAGATGTTTTGTCTATCTTTTATTTATGCCATGCTCTACAGACGGACAGACAGAATTCTTGTCATCAGTGTTTGTATAATACCAATTTCAGACAGATACTTAGTCTATCTTTCAACTATGTCATGCTCTACAGGCAGACAGACAGAATTCGTCTGTCATCGATGTTTGTATAATACCTGTTTCAGACGGATGTTCAGATTCCCATCGGTATTGCGTGGATTGGTCCAAGCAAGGAGAGTGCACCAGTAACCCCGTCTGGATGAAAGCAAATTGCCGGAAATCATGTGATCAGTGTGATGCCAGTAGTGGTAAGAACGAGTCTTTTACAGCTGAGCTCTTGAGCAGTAATAGATAAAATTAAGGAAGTTTTTTGAAAGCAGTAATTTAAATTAGTTTTACAAATAAGTTGGTAGAATGGATTCTTAATAGTTACTTTTACAGAATAATTATATGTAGATGAAGTTATTAGGATTAATTATTATTAGGTGGGGTAAACCAGCTTCGGCTGTCAGGTTCACTGTAGACTATCCTTGCCCGCCTACATTGTGGATGACCCAAGCAGGGTGGTAGGGGGGAAATGTGGCAACCTTTTATCCTCAAGGAGCTAAGAGGAGTACTTGAGGTATGTGTAGATCGTGATGAATGCGTGTTTCTTGCCTCGTTCACCTCCCTTGCAAGGGTGAATGGGGCCATGTATATTTATGTATGTGTATTAACAGAAGTCCTTTATAAGCGATTATTTTTATGAATAGTTATTTGAACTAAAGTTATTAAAGTAAATTCTTTATAAGTATGTGTATGTTTGTCCACCCATGTATTGCAAAGGTATATTGCAACCTGAGGCATAAAAAGGACAATGAAAATAATGCAAAATTATTCCAATACCTTAAGTCCCCCGTTATTTCTAATATGACTGCGTTTTTTATTATAATTTTATTACAGATTGACCTTGTTAAAAATATTAATGAATATTTTATCATAGTATGATAGATGGCTAGGTTAGGCACTGGTTCCCAACCTTTTCCATTCTCAACACCCCTAGGATATATTTGATTAATGTTGGCACCCATTACAAACGAAATATCAGAGTTTGAACATTTAAAAAAAATATATATATATATGCATATATATATATATATATATATATATATATATATATATATATATATATATATATATATATATATATATATATATATATATATATATATATTCTGACAACAAACTTTCAAATTCCATTTCGCACGCCTGAGAATGCGAGCACCCTAGGTTGGGAATCCCTGTGCTGGAGAGATCAGAATATTATGATATCATCGGCTACCCCCCATTTAAAGGGGGAAACAGCCAAGGTATATGTATGTATGTATTATGTCAAGTGTCCAAGACCAGTATGATACAGTGTCGAAAATTGTAATCTAATAGGGGGTTTACACGGTCAAACGGTTCGTCGAACGCGGTTCGACAGACAAGTGTTTGAAGTGATGTTCGAACGTGTGAACGGGGTATTTGGTTGTCAGACACGGAACGTGTTCGACAACCAAATACCCCGTTCACACGTTCGAACATCACTTCAAACACTTGTCTGTCGAACCGCGTTCGACGAACCGTTTGACCGTGTAAACCCCCCTTTACACTTAGTTGAATGCCACCCGCTTGTTTCCAGCTGTATAGTAAAAAAGAAAAAGAAAAAAAAATAGGGCGGAAAAAGGAGACTGGGTATACCATCCCGTTCGAATTTTCAGCCTGTAGAGTTCAGGATTAGCTTTGACTAGGCCATTCTTCTTATAAAAGGATACCGTGGCCATAGCATATAGATGGAAGTACATCTTTTGAAAATCTGTCTCTTCAAAAATCCCCCTGAGAGAGGGGGACTAGAAAACTCCCCCCGTGTTCCCTTCCGTGTCGTAGGATATCGACTACTTCTCTGTATTTTCTCTTCCCAAAGAGTCAAGGGTATTTTGCCTTGACTCAGACACTCCCCTTGTAAGGGGAAAAAATGGCTCATTTATATAGATATCTTCAAGAAAGTATGAGATGAACTTACTAATAGAGATATGATAATGTAAATAATATCTTGTATGTTTGTTAGTTTGTCTGTGTACATTTGTATACGTTTACTTTTATGTTAAATGTAAATATTTTGTTTTTAACCTGTTAATAAGCTTTGTCTCCGTATATAGGTGAAGGTCATTGACATACATACATATTAGTTATCAGTAATTTATTAGTTTTTAATTGTGTAAAATGTGACTAGATGAACATATCAGCATTTTAGAAATTATTATTATTATTATTATTATTATTATTATTATTATTATTATTATTATTATTATTATTATTATCATAATTATTATTATTACTATTAGTAGTAGTAGTGGTGGTAGTAGTAGTAATAGTAGTTGTAGTATTATAACATTAATGATTATAATAATAATCATCATCATCATCGTCATAATAACAATAATAATAATAATAATAATGATGATGATGATAATCATAATAATAATCATTATAATAATAATAATAACTTACTTTTGAAAGTTTGCAAGGATTATCACCATTACTGCACGGACTGGGGTAAGATGGGAGAATGTACGAGGAATCCCGCCTATATGACCCAGTACTGCATGCTGTCCTGTGGGGTGTGTGACGACGGTAATGGCTCCGGAAGTGGAGGAGGGAATGGAGGAAGCGGAGGAGGGAATGGAGGAAGCGGAGGAGGGAATGGAGGAAACGGAGGAGGGGATGGAGGTGAGTAAAAAGATATGATAATATTAGATTTGCTTTATAATTTGGTTGACTCCCATAGCGGCGTAACAGAGGTTGTTGTTTCTCTTCTGTTACCTTCAAGTACAAAGTTTTATATTATTATTATTATAGATATCAGGACATAAAGGGTCTTAAAATAAGAATATAATACATTCATACATACATACATATATACCGGTATATATATATATATATATATATATATATATATATATATATATATATATATATATATATATATATATATATATATATATATGTGTGTGTGTGTGTGTGTGTGTGTGTGTGTGTGAGTATTATGTATATACTTACATACATGTATGTGTCTATATGCACATGTATGTATGTATGCATGCATGCATGCATGCATGCATACATGCATGTAATTACCTAATTGTGTTTATGGGAAAGAGCCCCAAGCTCATAACTTACCGTTTCCTGGTCTGTTCTTTTTTTTTATGATTGTGACACCAGGACGGGCCAAAAAATAAAATAAAATAAAACATCCCCCACCGAGCCTGGGCACGAAGAATACATTAAGTAAAATGTAACAGAGATGGAGAGTGTAATGACTTGTCAAAAGTGTAATGAATATCCAAGAATATTCAGTGTTGATGTAGGCATAATATATAACCGTAACTGAAGGAAGACTTAACATATAACTGTCCTGGACAGTCCTATTCAAGTTTAAAAATCCTTCAGCTGTAGTATCGCAACGGACGGCTAGTGCCATGGGCCAACCTACTACTGATAAGATATTTGCAGGTGCTTAGTGTTACTTATCATACTTGTCCTTAAAACTATGGATTGAGTTAGCATTAACTACCTCTTTGTTTAGCGAATTCCAATTATCAACTTCTATTACACTAAAAATGTACTTCCTTACATCCTGCAAAAAAGTTTTCTTACGAAGCTTCAAACTATGACATCTAGTTCTAGTGCCAGCCATGTATGTGATTACCTAATTGTGATTACCTAACTGCGTTTACGCGAAAGAGCCCAAAGCTCGTATCTTCCCGTCTCCTGATCAGTTCCATTTTCTACTTAGTGTTACTTATCATACCTGTCCTTAAAACTATGGATTGAGATAGCATTAACTACCTCCTCGCTTAGCGAATTCCAATTATCAACTACTCTTACTCTGAAAAAGTATTTCCTTACATCCTGCAAAGAAGTATGTATGTATGTATGTATGCATATATGTGTATATATGTATATATGCTCGCGTATACAGATATATGTGTGTTACTAATATCAAAATCATACTCTTTTAAATATACAAAAACATATTTCTTAATCATCTGTATATTTTATTCACCCTTTTCCTTTTATCATAAGACATTTTTTCCTCTTAAACCCTTTTAATTCTTTACAGCAATATGGCATTTGCCACCTATCAAGGGTGTACAGTTGGATGAAAAAATACCCATTTTAGGACCAACTAATTTATACACTCACTGCCAGCCTTGGATCATGCCCTGGTGCCCACAGATCTTCCATCTAAAGATCTCTTCACAACCACACTTCAGACCAGTCAGCCTTCCGTCAGTCTCGTTCACACAATACGTTTTCTTTCACTGCTTGCTCTCTGCACATGACACACTAACTCCTTTAAGATTAGATCTCACATTTGCTATTCTTTCAAAAAGGATCCATGTTATTTTCCTTATTCTTTTTTTTTTGTATTCATAAATTATAACTCCTTTAGGATTAGAGCTCACATTTGCCATTCTTTCAAAAAAGATCTATGTTATTTTCCTTATTCTTTTTATTTTATGTATTTATAAATTCTAACTCCTTTAGGATTGGATCTCACATTTGTCATTCTTTCAAAAAGGATCCATGTTAATTTCCTTATTCTTTTTTTTTGTATTCATAAATTTTAACTCCTTTAGGATTAGATCTCACATTTGCCATTCTTTCAAAAAAGATCTATGTTATTTTCCTTATTCTTTTTATTTTATGTATTTATAAATTCTAACTCCTTTAGGATTGGATCTCACATTTGCCATTCTTTCAAAAAGGATCTATGTTATTTTCCTTATTCATTTTTTTATGTATTTATAAATTAACTCCTTTAGGATTGGATCTCACATTTGCCATTCTTTCAAAAGGGATCCATGTTAT
>JAXCGZ010011490.1:115000-119967 GCA_037179515.1 Halocaridina rubra
TATATCTTGCGTTATTTCGTCCTAAAAGTGTCAACCTTTAAAATGTAAACAAAAGGACGCCATATTGTGACGCTTACGTCACGGAATCCGAAATTTGCAGGAATTCTCAGTGTGCTCTGAGTGGGAGGTTGAGTGGTGGTATTCTTAGTCTATGTCTCTTCCAATTTATTAGTTATTTCTATTGCAAGATAACGTATGCTAAGGAAGGAGTTGATTGGTAGATCCCCGTCTGCGAGCTACCCAAGAGATTACATTGATACATCTTAAAGTAAGTATAAAACATTATTTATTCTACAAGTTTTACTTTTATCAGTGTTATATATGAAAGAAGATAAAAAAATTTTTTTTAAGTGATTCATTGCTATTAACGTGTAGGAACGAAGGATTAAATTGGTAGTTCCCCGTCTATGAGCCTCCTGAGAGATTCCAATATCGCAGATCTCGATAGCAGTAAGTTGTAGTTTTTTTTTTATGAGTGTGACACCGGGACAGGCAGAAACTGCCTTCACCAATAAAGGCCGGGGCACGAGAAAATACCAAGTCGAAGGAAAAGAATAAGGTTAAGGACAAGGCAGAGATGAGGTAATGTCACACAGGAAAACGACAGACAGAAAAAAAACAGTTCAAGTACAGAGGACCCAGAGATATGGAGGACTAGGCCCTGAGATGACGATAGATCTGCTTTATGAGAGTTGATAGTTTATCGTAAAAGTTTAAATATGTTGTATTTTTGTAAGTAATGTTAGGGAAGAATTATTATCCCAAAATAGGTACAAATGTTGTTCTTATTATTAATGCAGTACTGAGAATAGTAAATTTATTTGATAATGAGCCGGTTTTACGTCACGGACTCCTATATATGATAAGGACTAGTACGGTCCCTTCTCTGAAAGGACATTGATTTTGGTAGGGTGACCGTTACCTTTTTTTTTTTTTTTTTTTTTTATTTATTCAGATAACTGTACATGGGGACATGGGCACTCCCATATAATAATAATAATAATATAATAAACTTTATTTCCATTTTACAATGGGTATTCGTCAGCCAGGACAAGCCCCAACCCCCCACTGTGATGTCCACCCACAGCAGTTCCTGCCAGTAAACAGCTTAAACTCTCGGTCTTGGACGGGGACCGATCTTTCGACCTCGTGAATGCGAAGCCAGCGCGTTACCACTGTACTAGCCAGCATTACAATCTATGTGGTTATGTATAAATAACATACTAATAGAATTTGCAATTAATTTAAAATATCATAGCAAGTAATTAATAATAAAATATAGTGTAATAATTGAAGAGTACTTGAAGAGTAATCATTGTGACAATATTTTCAATAGCCCTTGTTGAGTGCTATCATTAAAGTTCCGTTTCGAAGGTCCGCTCACCCTCAAGGGTGAACATTAAAAAAAAAAAAAAAAAAAAAAAAAAAAAAGTTTCACTTTTCAACAGTACTACTGCAGACAATTTGAAGCAGATATAGAATAACAATTTTCAGGTTAGAATAATAAGTAGGTACATACATATATATATATACACACATACATACACACACATATATATATATATATATATATATATATATATATATATATATATATATATATATATATATATATATATATATACATGCATGCATTAATTAGATGAGCAATAGAAACACCACTGGGGCTTCATAGCCATACATATCAAGGAGAGAGAGAGAAAGAGAGAGAGAGAGAGAGAGTTTGTGGTATTCATTTCAGCAAAAGGAGTTATTCGTCCTTACTACAGATAAAGACACATCCATGCATACTCATACACATCATTGTCATCTGAGGGTAACACAGTAGAGGAAAGTGCATGTACTTAATTGCATATACGTACACATATAAACCTGAACATACATACATACATACCGTTACCTTGATTGAATGCCCTTTCTACACTCAGACCGTGGCGGACCTTGAACTTAAGACCCAAAATCGCTCGTTACCACCCGGCCACGGCGACCTCTAAGAAGAATACTTTTCATAACTAGGCCGCTAATATTGCAGCGCTTCAGAGAAGCTTAGGACCTGTCCCAGAGTATTGCATATCTCGCCAAAAATATGTTCGAATTTTATTTATTATTATTATTGTTATTATTATTATTATTATTATTATTATTATTATTATTATTATTATTATTATTATCATAATTATTATTATTATTATTATTATTATTATTATTATTATTACTATTATCAATATTGTTCTTGTGGCCGTGTGGTAGTTCACCACTCTGAATCGTCAGATAGGGGGTTTGCGGCCATCCACGGTCTGAGGTTAGAAAGAGCATTCACTTAGAGTAACGGTCGCACTTGCAAAGACCAAAACCCTTAGCAATAAAGGAGTCCATGACGTGAAGCCACATTATTATTATTATTATTATTATTATTATTATTATTATTATTATTATTATTATTATTATTATTATTAATCATCATCGTCATTATTATGGTTATTATTTTTGCTATCACAAAAAAATTTCTCCTTATTCTTTCAATATATGTCTCTGCTTAAACAAGAATATAGATAGATATCAACTATTGCTCTAAAGTAAGATATATTTTCTATAGAATACCACAAAAAAACGTTTTCTTTTATCAACATAGACATCGTTTTCTTTATTATAATCATGGGATAGACTCTATTTCTTTTACAATAACAACTTTTTATTACATTCTCTAGCAGCTTGAAAAAGAAAAAAAAAGCTAATTTGTATTTTAATATAATAAGAAATCATTAAAATAGATACACTGGCCACCAATAAAATATTAGGACGAAGAAAAAGTAAAAGATTAAGGACAAGACATAAATAATATAATGATACACAATAGGAAAAGGACAGGCTGAAAACCTCTCGATTTTATTCTTCCTGTTTGTTGGCACCTGATATTATATTTATAATGCAATACTATGAATAAGAAGGAAAACAATAAACTCGAGAGCAGCGAGAGAAATATATTTTCAGGTACCTCCGGAAGACATTGCTCCCATTATCTATACAGTCAAACTTTAAAAGGCCCGATTTCTTAAACAGTGTAAGCCTAGGATACCATATTGTTAGTTAGCTAGACACACACAAATGGATTTCATAAACGCATCTGACGCGGTTGTGTATGGCTAGGATCCGGTACGGGATCCTAGCTAGCTAACAATATAGTATCCTAGGTTTACACTGTGTAAGAAATCGGACCAAAGCACAGAGTAGAAATGTGCAATTGTAAAGAGTTAAAGTGGGTATGGTTGGAGGAGCTCCCCAGTTAGGGTATGCCGATGGGTCTATTCTTGTATATGGTTAGATATTGGTTTGGTTACATTAGGTTAGTAAAACTGGAGAAACCTTATCTAACGATATCCTGAAGTGAGTTCCCTCCAGGTGATTCCAGTTGTGACGTTTGCAATTTTTGTGAGAATGGGAGCAGTGGTTCATAAAGCAATTATAATATTATGAATTCTCGAGATACTCTCATGGTTTTAGTATCCTTTATCATAGATAGTTCTACTATCAATATTCCTCAAAAGGAACAATACTGGTATTAACAATGACATATCGTGATAATACACTCTTTTCATATTCTTAAATACGGCACAATTCCAAGACATTTATTCGTTGTTTATTCGTCTCCTTATAATCCTGTTTATAAGAGTGTGACACAGGGATGAGCATAGATAATTGCCCTTACTGGGCCCATGCACCAAAAAACATTAAAGAGAAGAAAAAGTAACATCTTACAGATAAGGCATAACTAAAAAAAAAAAATAGAATTGACAGGCTGAAAGAATAATCAAAGTAATGAAGACATATAAATTTGGCAAAATTAGACCTTAAATTTTTGGATGAAGATATGTCATGAGAGTTAACGAAGAGAGTTTCAGAGTCTGGAATTGGAAAGGGAGAAGCAGTTGCTGCACCGATCAATGAGCAAACTACAAATCCTCATACAGTACCTGTGTAGCGAGGCTACTTGGCATGTCTTGCTCAACCTTTCCATCAGGGAGAGATGCAAATCACAAACTATCAGACCGGCGATTGAAGTAGTACTTTAGCTTTTGAATTTTGGGATTTCTCCAGTACAAGTTAGCAGCTATCTGGATTCCTAATATGCAAAAATAATTAAGAGGATTAATTTCATTGTCTTCGAAGACAATAGGACTATCAGGGGAAGAAGACAAATACATAGCTGGAAAATGAGTCTAGGTAGCATTAGATATTGCTAAATTTTGGGCTCCCCACTCAGATATTCTCTGTAAATTGGAGTTGGCAGTTGAAGAAAGAGATATACAAGACAGATTTCAGGTAGCGCACAAAGTCCGTTTGGAGACTGCAAAGGAAATATGAGAGGTATAATCGTCGGCAAAGGCATGGAGCAGAGAGGAGGATGGGAACTGAGGAAGATCACTGATGAAGAGAAGGAACATTAACTACCTCCTCGCTTAGCGAATTCCAATTATCAACTACTCTTACACTAAAAATGTACTTCCTTATATCCTGCAAAGAAATTTTCTAACGAACCTTCAAACTATGACCTCTAGTTCTAGTGCCAGCCATATCAAAATATCGATCCCTATCCACTCTATCATAACCATGAAGGAATTTAAAGACTAACACCATATCCCCCTTCAATCTTCTAGCTTCGAGTGTTAGTAAGTCTAATTCCCTCAGCGTCTCAGCTTTACTGAGATTGCATATTTCTGGCACCAGTTTCACGGAATGTCTTTGAAATTTTAATATATATATATATATATATATATATATATATATATGTGTGTGTGTGTGTGTGTGTGTGTGTGTGTGTGTGTGTGTGTGTGTGTGTGTATTTACCTATTTCTGCTATCGGGAAAGAACCCTATGCTCGTAACTACCCGTCTCCAGATCTGTTTAGGTTTTTTTTTTTACTCTGTGATAAATATCACACTTGTCCTTAAAAGCTAGGGATGCAATTA
>JAXCGZ010011491.1:7500-10000 GCA_037179515.1 Halocaridina rubra
ATAATAATAATAATAATAATAATAATAATAATAATAATAATAAAAATAATAATAACAATAATAATAATAATAATAATAATAATAATAATAATAATAATAATAATAATAATAATAATAATAATAATAATATTACTAATACTAATACTAACTAATACTAATAATAATAATAATAATAATAATAATAATAATAATATAATAATAAATATGATAATAATAAGAATAGCTATTATTATTAATATCATTATTATTATTATTATTATTATTATTATATATTATTATTATTATTATTATTATTATTATTATTATTATTATTATTATTATTATTATTATTTTGAAGGACAAATATAAAAACTATGTACAAATAAGTTTAATTTGAGACCACCATTAATGAAAAAGGAGCATTATTTTCCAAGTATTATAATTAGTAGTCGTTCACATTATGAATAATATCAAGGTTAGGCTGTTTAGCGAAATTAAAAATGGCTGCTGTAAATTACACACACACACAGATGTCTTTAACTTCGACAGACATCTTTCTAATTGCTACCTTTAAACGCGCTTATGATACGATCGTCAAATATTATGCATATATACCTGATGAAATCTGTATTTTATTCCCTCCGGCGTCATATGTATGTATGCACACGCAAGTATTACATATGATGAAAATATATACTGTTGGCAGGCTTTGTTATAAATTTAGATCATGTTGATGTGTTTAAGTCTAGTCCGATATTTGTATGGCAAAAAAGAAAAAGAAAAGCAAAACACGTGTTTAACGATCTCAGATGTTTGTATCGCGTAAGATGAATTTTGTATATGCCCCTTCGATGTTTGTACCGCGTAAGAAGAGAAATACACGTGTTTAATCCCTCTCACATATTTGCACTGGGTAAGAATAAAAATATTAATCCTTCTTTGATGTTTGTATCACATAAAAAAAAGTAATTCTTTGCGTTTAACCACTCTCGGATGTTTGTACTGGATACAAATAATATGTTGAATATCTCCGATATTTGCATCGCATGTGAAATATTAAGCACATGTATTTAACCTCTCTCCGATAATCGTATCGAATAACAATAAATATTTAACCCTCTTCCATACTTGTATCACGTAAGTATAGAAATACAGTATGTTAATCACTCTCCGATCATTTTATCGGATTATATTAATTGTTAATCCTTCTGCGATATCTGTATCTCATAAGAACAGAAATGACATATACTTAACCCCTCTCCAAAATTTGTATCGGTTATAGAAATAGCGATACTTATGTTTAACTCTTTTTTTTCCAATATTTCCATCGCTTGAAGAGGAGCAGTATCGTTTCCTTTTTTTTATCGCTAAAGGAAGTCTTGATATCACTTTAGGACGTATAAAATGACATTACGCCAAATGATATCCTTTATGCGCTGATAATCGCAACTGTTCATATCAATTATCGCTGTTCAAGATGTCAGACACTTTTTTTTTTCGGGAAAAAGTCGTTCGAAAGCAGGAAAAAGTCGTACTCGTGTCATTTCATTTTCATGCATTTAATTATTTTTTTTCAAGTCGTTTTGCAATGAAATTATTTTTTAAATTATCTTTTGTATCTTTCAAGCAGTTCAGGAAAAGATAAACTCAGATATTTATGCAGATATTAATATCAAGCTAATGCTATATTTAATCACCTTAGAATATTATTACCACAAAAATTTCCTGATACTGTATTAGTTTCTTAGCGAATGTAATTATCATTTTAACAACATACAGATAAATACATAATAAATACTTATAATTACAAGTAAATAAAATTAAGACTCATTAGCAACTGAACACATATGCAAGTAATAATACTCTTTGTAAGTATTACATACTTGACAAACAATTAGATTTTCGAATGATTCAGAAGTCTAGATGGTAACTTCTTATTCATCTTCTTCTTCTTCTTTTTCTTCTTTTTCTTCTTCTTCTTAATATTATTATTATTATTATTATTATTATTATTATTATTATTATTATTATTATTATTATTATTATTATTATCATCATTATAATTATTATTATTGTTGTTGTGTTTTATAATAATAATAATAATAATAATAATAATAATAATAATAATAATAATAATAATAATAATAATAATAATAATAATAACAATAATAATAATGAATAATAATAATAATAATAATAATAATAATAATAATAATAATAATAATAATAATAATAATAATAATAATAATTATAATAATTATAATAATAGTAATTATTTATTATTATTATTATTATTATTATTATTATTATTATTATTATTATTATTATTATTATTATTATTATTATTTTGATATGGTATGAATATATGAAAACTTTGTCGTGTCTTTGTGTGATTAGGTAATGTTTTAAGAATGTGAGAGAATATTCTAGTCGTAAGAGGACGTTTCATATCACAGGAATGGTCGTCTTTATCTTAAATTGTAAAATTACGAGTAATAAAAATACAACTGCTTTAAATATG